>LPNX010937184.1:35738-46635 GCA_001517045.1 Pseudotsuga menziesii | reverse complement strand
TGATTATTGATTATTTTGGGAGCACTTGGATAGCAGCACAGCGTGCAGCACAGCAGTTGGGGTTGGAGACGGAGTCTTCAGCTAACAGGATTTCGGCAGAGAAACATCTGTCCTAGTCTTATTCCGGGTAAGCCATACTGGTTCACCACTTGTTCTTCATTTCATTCATCGGTTATATCGCACAGGGTAGAGATTGTTGCAGAGGCACGGTGCAGCCGTAAGAGGGGGTTTTCCACCAGAAAGCCCTAATCAGCTATTGGGCCTTCAGATCTCAGTTTCCTTCCAAAACTCAGGCATCATTCTCACCAGCAGCTTCATACTCCGGTACCCAGTGACTATCAGCTCCATCTGAGCTCATTCGAAGGAGTCATCTGCATTTCCAGACCACCAGGGGCGTGAGCAGCTGCCTCAGAGAACCAAAACGTTTTTATACTTAGAGGGTTCAGAACTGCAGTATATTCCAGCCAATCTCTCCGGCACAGCAAGGCTATCAGCCCTGCAAATCGGCGGATCCATCGAGCACCTCCTTCCTTGAGGGCGTCACCTTTTTCTCTGACTGGGCATCTTATTGTTGGAGCATTCACCGGAGACGGGAGAGATCAGTTCCTCTCCGATCCAGATCTCAGTATTTGCAGACTTTATCTGCAGCAGTTCAGCCAGTTATCAGTGGTAAGTGTGTATCCTATCTCTCAAACCCTAACCCTAATTTTTCCTATAAAATAGGGATTTTTGCCTGGCAGTTTGTAAGCCCAGTTGTATCCGCATAATTGTTTAGAAATAGAAAATATCGGGATTTGGGATATTTCAGTTTGAGTTTTCCATCTTCCTGACTGAATGAGACTGAGGTTAATTAGACTGGCTTTGGTGTTTGTGTTGATTGACCGAAGTCAAAGACCTTCTTCTAAGAGTCATAACGTTGACTGAGAGTAGTCAAGTAATTAAGACTTGTTGTTTTGGTTGATTGAGATAGTCCATCTTCTTGGTTAATGCAAAGTTTGATTTGAGCTGATTGATTAAGTCTGTCTTAGGGTTCGTTGGTTGACCATTTTCTTATTTGAAGTTGGTTGGTTGATGTTGTCTGTTAAGCTTTGCTTGACTGAGGTGTCTATCGAGTCTTGAGGATTGGTTATGGTGTCACTTAGGTGAGTAAGATTGGGCGAGTAAAGTCATGGTCATGTTATAATTGTACTATCCTAACCCTATCTTGACCTAGTAAGAAAGTAGGTTTCCCATAGATAAGATAAGATAAGATAAGATAATTTTATTAATGTCCACTAATGACCACAAAGTAGGTCAACGGGACTGTCGGTTACAATGATATTTGTGCATGTGGGAGGATCAAACGATCTCCCTAACGGAAATACAATATAAGCAGTGAAATAGAAAGAAAGAAGTAAAATGTACATGGCGAGCTAGGATGTAGCATGGGAGAGCTCTTGCCCCAGTTCCAACACTGTAACCCTGCACAGGGGCGAAGGAGCTCAGGTGCACAAGATCCGAGAGCCAAAGCGACCGAGGAAGGTCTGGTACTCCTTACATCCGAAGTTGAACGAGAAAAACTGAGATAAGTGAAAAAGTGTCTGCTGCCCCGAGTAGGAGCTGGTAGGCGTGAGGCGCCCTCTAGAGTGATATTGGTGGGGTCTGGTACGGAGTTGCCGTTGAGATCTCGTGGGTCGACAACCCTCAACCTTTACTGATCTGGGAGCTGAATCGATATCGAGATCAGTAGCTCTCTTGGTGCCCCTGGAAGATGGTAGCACGCTGAAGAACTTCGTGATCTGTTGTGTGGTATCTGGTCTGGTGGGAGGCTAGAGGACCTGTGCTCAAAACCTGAGAGCCTCCTGAATATAAAGTGTTAGACATCTCTGATCGGTGTATCTGAAGAAGGTGGCTAGAGTTTGAGCCCCCTTGAACAAGCAATGGAAGCATCCTCTGATCTCATAGTAAACAGGACATCTGAAGATAAAATGTGACTCGATTTCCACTTCCTGTAAATGACATAGTTGGAAAATCCTATCTGATCTATCAATATGGTGGTCTGACTCTACCCGGAGTCTATGGGATCCTACTATGAACTGTCCGAGAGAGATCTGAAGAGCATGCATCCAATGGCGAAACGTGTACTGGGGTCGGACAATGAGCCCATCTCTGATCTCCAAGAAGTGTTCAACATAAAAGGCCATCTTTGGACGCAATCCTCCTGGAGGATTAATCCAAGTAACCTGGACGAACTGCTTGTAAATATCCTCTCTGATGATCTTATTTAACTCCTGTCGGATAGGTAGAAGGTGACCAAGGGCATCGACGGAGTACTGGAACGGGGGGAGATGATCTAGCTGGATCCCCACTGAAGCAAGAAGGCTCAAGACACCTGTGAGCCAACACTTGGCCCTGCCTGAATGGGTAGCGCGAGCGACGGTCTCAGCAGAGCAATACGCTAGATAAGGATACATGTCCCGACCTTTTGATGAGTCGGCTAACCCTTGGATCCGATGCAGGAAGGAAACCAATCTGAAAACTATCTCAAGACGGAAGGTTTGGGCTCCAAATTCAGCTAGGATGATGTGTTGCGATACTATCTGCTTACATCTGATGATATGCCAAAGAAGAAGGATCTGGACTCTTTCAGTTGATGCCCAAACTGACTCGAATAGAGAGGGGCCCCAAATTTCTTATCCATATAAAACAGTGGGATGGATCAAGGTATTTAGCAGGTCCATCTTAGATGAGATATCCTGGAAGTGGTGACAAAAACACTGTCTCTCAAGGAGGGCTAGGAACCCATACCCCTTGTTAATTCGAAGCTGAAGAGCTGGTCGTAGACTGAAGCAGGGACCACAAAAGTGCACTCCCAAATAAGTATAAGTACCGATGATCTCGACTTCCTCCCCTTTGAATAAGAAACGAAGGTCTGAGGTTTTCTTTACCACATTGAAGATCATAACCTTTGTTTTGCTCAGATTCATAGTCAGCTTCCGAAGTTCACAAAACAAGGCTAGGGCATCAAGTTGTCTCTGCAGACCTTCCGAGGAGGACGATAGGAGTACTATGTCATCAGCAAAAAGTAGAATAGAGATCAGGACCTAGTGGAGGAGGCACCCATTTGCTTCCTGGGTGTGCTCATGGAGGAAGGTATCCAACTCATCAATGTAGATTCCAAACAGGGTGGGGGAAAGTGGGCAACCTTGTATCACCCCAATGGTGCTACGGATGAACTCAGATAACCCTCGAGCTGTGCAAAGGCAGCCTCGAACAGACTCGTAGAGGTGCATAATAGCTATCAATAAGATCATCGAGATGTCGATGTCTCTAAGTCGCTGCAATAAATCCTCTCTCGGAACTAAGTCGAAGGCTTTTCGAAAGTTTACAAAGCAGCAGTAGACTTTCAAGGAACGGTGGCGTGCCTCCTCAATCACGACTCGAAAAGTAAAAATGTGGTCGATAGTCTAATGTGCTGGTCTGAACCCTTCTCAACGTTGAGCTCTAAGATTTCTTTGTTCAAAATCTCTGGAAAGCTTCATATGGAGAACGGTAGCATAAAGTTTATAGAACGTATGGCCTACTATGATCGTTCTGTAGTTGTTGGGGTCAGAAGTGACTCCTGACTTGTGGATCAGATGGACTATATGGTGAGACCAAACCGGTGGAAATCCTTCACGCACCACGTGATTGAAAAGATCAGCCAAGTAGCTAACCAGAACCCGGAGACCATGCTTGAAGAGCTCTGCTTGGTAGCCTTCCTCGTCTGTTGATTTGTTGTTGCTCATCGCTCGGATGGCTTCTATGACATCGTTGTTAGTGAAGGAGGTGGCAGGAGGAAGGGGGGAAGCAACATGAATGTCGTCCTGGCCAGGAATGTCATAGAGCTTGGAGGTGTGGGAGAACATGGAAGCAAGGTCAAGGTCGAGTGACGGAGGGGAGCGTCAAGAGAGGATGGTACGCCAAAAGTGTTTGGGGTAATGGGCAAGGAGGGCTGAGAGTCCTCGTCTTCTCTGAGAAATAAAATGTCATTTTTTGCGACGAAGGAGACGACAGTAAGCTATTTGAATGTCGGGGTAAGTAGGGCGAGAGTGGAGGAAGGCATGGCAGAGTTCTTAGTGAAGTATTTTGCATTCCTCATCGTACCATTTGTTCATGGGGCAAGAACTAGGTTTACGGGTGGTAGAGGAGGTACGAGTGAAGTGGGGAAAGGAGTTAAGTGTTGCCTCCCAGATTGCAGACGAGAGGCATTGGTACTTGGCAGAGGCTGAATCGAGCGAGGAGAAATGGGCTTCAGGAAGAAGAGTCTGGAAGAGAGTTGATAAGACGATGTCGAAGTCGCCTTCGTCGAACCGAAAGGTGGTCCGAGGTGGGGAAGGGTGGCTTTTCGGGGTGAGTGGGGTCGAAAGGGGAGGGTTAGCTTGGAGGGAGAGAGAAAGAAGTGCGTGGTCAGCTAGGGGGATGGGGGAGATAGAGAGGTCTCGAATGAAAGGGAGTAAGTTCTAGCTGGCTAGAGCATAGTTCGACACACTAGCCTCGCCTCCATGTGGGCGGCACGTGAAAAAGTGAGAGTCCAAGAAGCCAGGGAGGTCGTTCAGAATAAGGAACTCGTGGGATTACCCTAACTGCAGGAGATGTTTTTCGTATGCTATAGTGGGCACCAGGGCATCTTCTGAAGTCCCGTGAAGACCTACCACGACCGAGTCAAGTCCTTCAGTATAGAACACATCTTCGAATCGGTCATGGAGAGGGACCTGGAGATCTCTAGTGCAGGCATTAAAGTCCCCCTTAAGTATGACCTCCCCGTCAACAGAGTACTAAGTGATGGCAGTATACAAATCCATAAAAGGGTCCCCGTCCGCTCCATTGTGGATGGAAAATACTGAGGACGCGAGTGGAAAGTAGCAAACTACGAAGTAGATGTGTCTCAGGGGGGAGATCTTGGTCCTGACCCGGATCCACATGAATCTGGAATACTCATCGAAGGCCATCAAAGAGACCCTCTTCCGAAGAGAGTCTCTAACCAGGTAAGCAACTCCTCTTAACCCCCTAACTCCACAAGAGATCCTTGTTTCCTGTCTGCAGACTGAAAAACCAGTGGTAGCCTGTGATGTCCGGGAGAGGTCGTACAGGGCTCGCATGAGTCTCAATCACGAGGAGGATATTAGCCGATGCAAGTGCGTCATACAAAAGACCTGGAGATGACCAAAAAGACCCATTTCCATTCCAGCAGCGGATAATGATGCTTGTGCCCTGACGTCTCTCCAGTTGATCCCGTCATTTGGAGCTTCCTGTTCGAGGCGTCCATCCAGGGGGGAAGGAGTCTTGAATAACCGCCCGAAGGTTTCTAATAACCACCCATTCTCCTGCTTTTCTTGCTGCTGCGACTTGTTCCCTGGACTGTTTAAGCTCTGCAAACCTGCACTTTGGTAAGGTCCTCATCAAGGAATATCCTGTAAGAACAGTTTTTGTTTAGCTCTAAGGGAACAGAGCCTATATGTTGCATTACGGAATCTAATAAAGAGGGTGGAGTCATGGCCCACCCAAGCTCTGTCCAGGGTTATATCTGATATGCCGAGGGTATCTCGCAGGAACCCGACTACTACCTCCATAGGGTTTGAGGAAGGAAGAGGTTGAGGGAGACCTCTTACTTTCAGGTTTAATTCCCTTGCTCATTTGGTCCGTTCTTCGACTAGTTTGGCTTGTATGACCTCCTCGACTGCTGTGAAAGGGGGAGTGTTTTTGTCTTTCCCTCGAACTACCTGTTCCCATGAGTTATTGTGCGACTTTGTTTCCTGTTTAAAGGAGGCCTGTTGGGATTTGATTTTGTCTTGCCTGATCTTGAGGTCCCAAATTTCTGCGTGAAGTGCTTCATTTGTGGGGTGGGAAGATTCCTGCTTTTTGCTCTCCTATATCATCTTCCTGAGGGATAAGTTGTCCCCTTCAACTTCCGAAACTCTAGCAGCGAGAGACCCCACCTCTGAGCGGAGTCTACTATTTTCGGCTTCGAGAGATTCCAGTTTCCTGAGCATTTGTTTAACTTGAGACGTCCAAAACGAGAAATCTGATTCCAATGCAATGTCCATGGGGCTATAGGATTTTGGGTTACCTTGGCATTGCTTGAGGTATCTAAATTTGCCTCTGTCGTTGTAGTCCCAGGTGGGTTGTTTTGGAGATTTCCTCCGTCTCTATCTTCTTTCAGGTCCTCCATGGGCAAGTGGAAGTTGAAGAGACGCGAGGGAGCGAGTGAGCAGGGTTGCGGTCGAGGGGATGGGGGCATAGGGACGTGAGCGGGGGGAGAGGAGCTGTTGCGGAAGGGAACAGAGTGGGGCACGCAAGCAAAAGTATCGCGCGCAAGTGAGAGAGCCGCACGCATGTGCAGTCATGCGAGTTACGCATTGCGGGAAAGGGGAAAGGGGATCCTGCGAAGGAGCTGAGGGAGGAGACATGTAAAGGTGCACGGAGGGGGGACCGCGTGAGTTGGGAGAGCTGCGCGTAGGAGGGTAGCAGATGCAGAGCTACGGGATAGCTACGAAGGGGAAGAGTGTGGAAGCCACGCACTCGAGCAGGAAAAGGAGTTGCACACTACGGGAAAGGGGAAAGGGAGCCTGTAGAGGAGCCTGTGAGAGGAGCCGCGGAAAAGTGCGGGCGAGGAGCAAGAGTCACATGCGAGCAAAGGTCAAGGCGGCCACACATAGAGGCGCAAGGAGGGCCTGCAAAACAACAGTATAGTTGTGGTCAGGTATTTGAGCAGTTACATATTTGATTTGGCATAGGTTCAGTTTAGCAAGATTGGCACAGGTTCTCTTATGCACATTTGGTCTTACTCAGACTGGCAGAGTTGTATGAGCAGTTGGTTTGACTCAGGTGGACTGAGTTTGGTGTGTAGTTGGTTAGACTCAGATTGATTGAGTCGGATGATGTGAACAACAAATTAATTGGTACAGCTTGATTGGATAGGTTGATTGTACAGGTTAACGAGCAGTGTAATACATTGGATAGTGATCAGTTGATGAGCAGTGGTTAGTGGCAGCGGTTGTGCGGTGTGGTACAGATTGTGCAGTGTAGTAGAGGTGTTGATTAGTAGGTCCGCGGGATCAATACAGTCATGGTTCAACAGTTTCTATCTTCATATCGATGTGGAAGGACGGGGCAAGGAAAGGGAGAACTAGGGAGTTGGAACTTCCTTCAAGTTGTAGCTTGTAAATCAGGGGGTTGTAGCCTCCTTTCAGTTGTAGCTGGAGAATTGAAGTCATTGTAATAAGGGGGTTGTTGCCTCCTTCCAGTTGTTGCTGGAAAACTATTATTGTAAAGGCTTCTATGGTTTTTCCCCCAAGACTTGTGTTTCCACCAGTGTTACAAAAATCGGCGATTTATCGCCAACATCACGATATCTCACGATGTCTTCTCGCCGGCGATATTATCGTTGAACATCGGCCCAATATTTTGGCGATTTTTTCGGCGATTTTTTCTTCAAAAAATCGCGATTTAATGCGATGTTTTCCGAAAAAATCGAGAGTCACTTTTTCAGCCGGCCGAATAAAGGTTGAAATGCGTTTTTTTTTTGTTTTATTTCATTTGGTTGTCGAGCGAGGGTTTGTTTGACTTTGCACTTGCCGACAGGAGAGCGAGGGTTTCCGTTTGCGTTTGCACTTGCCGACAGGAGGAGCTAAGCATCTGGATTCTACGCAGTGGAATAGAAAAAGGTTAGTAAATCATTGTTTTTGTGAATTCGCCTATGGGTGCCGGTGGACTGTGCAGTGAAATTTGAATACGCCTGTGGCCCGTGGGTGCTGATGGACTGTGCAGACTTTGGAGCCGATTTCGGGGAGACTGTGTCCCGACTCCTGACTGTGGGTAAACCAGTCACAACTCACAATAGTATACTATATAGTATATATTATATAATAAATTATATATATTATGTATTATATATTATATATAATCCATATTATATATATAATATATAATATATATTATATATAATATATAATATATAAAATTTAAATTTTAAAACTTTTTTAATTTATATTAATTTATTATCAGTTAATCCGATAAAGTTTTAAAGTTTATAATAAATATAATAATTTAATTATATATTATGTATTAAGTTCTAACTTTTAACAGTTTATAACTTTATCATTTAATTTTAAGTTTATAATATTTAAATTTAAATGAAATTTGATCAATGATTATCATTAATAATTATTAATTATTAATTATACAGTTAACAATTTATTTAATTAAATTTAAAAAAATTCAAACTTAAAATTTAGAACATAAAAATTCAAATTTAAATTTACAGTTTAGTAAAACTAAAATTTACAGTTTAGTAAAATTTAGTAAAGTTTAGTAAATAATAAATATATTATATTACAGTTTATTAGAAAAAATTTTAACTATTTCACAGTTAAGTAAAATTTTACAGTTTAGTAAATTTTACAATTTAGTCATTGACAATTTAACTTTAGAAATGTAGAAATGTAAAATAATTTTCTATATGTCTCATTTGCCAATGAAATTCGCTAAAAAAAACCTTTTTTTTATGTTACAGGTTTTGATTTGCAAAGCTACAAGCATGTCGAAGAATTTGGATCCATTCTGGGAGTATACAGAGTCGGTTGATCCACAAAAACGGCAAAAGCTTAGATGCAATATGCGTGGGAAAGAGATGACGGGGGGAATAAGTAGGCTCAAATACCACCTCGCACAACTTGCAAGGCATGAGGTGGATATTTGTAAAAACTCCACTCCTGAAATAGTTCATAGGGCCAAACTTGCAATTGAAGGTATTGGCAAGAGGAAAGATGAAAGGGAAGCTTTGAGGCAGGAACTTGGCATGAGAGCAGCATTAGGATCCGAGACAACCAGACACACTTTAGGGGGAGTGGGGAGTGAGACCTTATCCTCATCTTCTGTCATGCCTTCAACGACACATTATATTTCTCACTTTTTGTCGAGATCTGGTCCTAGTGGACAACCAGGTATAAAGTCAATGTACAAGATAAAAGAGAAAAAGGAAGCAGATAAACTTGTGGGTCGATGTCTTTTGTGGAGTGATATTCCATTCCACTTTGCGAGGAACCCATTCTACGTGCATATGTTTGAAGCTGTTGCTATTGTTGGGCCCAGGTATAAGCCCCCCACTTATGAGGAGTTGAGAGGGCCCATCCTTGATGATGAAAAAGTCGATTGCACTTATAGGTTGGAAAAGCTTCGACATTCATGGGAGGCCACAAGATGCACCGTGATGTTAGATGGTTGGAGTGATAAGAAGGGTAGGACCCTTCTCAACTTCTTGGTTCATTGTCCTCGAGGCATAATGTTTATAAAATCTGTGGATGCATCTGCACAAGTCAAAGATGCAGCATTACTATGTCAGTTGTTGGATGAGTTCATCCAAGAGATAGGTCCGCAGCATGTTGTCCAAGTAGTAATGAACAATGCTGCGAATTATGTGGCAGTCGGTAGGATGCTTATGGACAGGCATCCAACTTTGTTTTGGACACCTTGTGCAGCACATTGTATTGACTTGATCTTAGAGGATATGGAGAAGATCCAGATTATGAAGGATGTCATTCATTTAGCAAGAAGCATCACCAAATTTATATACAATCATGCCTCTGTGCTTAGCTTGATGAAGAAGTTCACTCATGATAGGGAGTTGGTCCGTCCTGCCATCACTCGGTTTACCACTTGTTTCATCTCTCTTCAGTCTCTCCTTACTTCTATGTGGGACTTGCAGACTATGTTCCTTTCAGCTGAGTGGCGTGCTTTATCAATTAGCACTAAACCGGAGGGACATGACATATTCAGGCTAGTGTCATACTAGGAGAGCTTCTGGGATGGGGTGAAGGAGGTGTGTACTATATGTGAACTTTTGGCAAGGGTTCTACACTTGGTTGATGGAGACAAGCCCGCAATGGGCTACTTGTATGAGGCCATGGATAGGGCCAAAGAGGCCATTAATGCCTACTATGAGGACAACGGGGAAGAGGGGCAAGCGAAACAACAATTGATATGGGAAGTGATTGATCAGCGATGGAACAAAACACTTCATCGCGCCATTCATGCTGTAGGCCTATTCCTCAACCCCGCATTCTCTTACTTATGTGGCTTCAACTTTGATTCCTCAACCCTGCATTCTCTTACTCATGTGGCTTCGACTTTGATGCAGAGGTAATGGATGGGTTCTTGGAGTGTGTCCAGAGGATGCTGCCAAGTGCAGCTGACCGTTCAGAGATTTCCAAAGAGTTGGAAGTCTATAGGAGGGCCATGGGAACATTTGGCTTTGATATGGATATTAATGACAGGAAGAACATAATGCCAAGTAAGTTTCACCTTGTTTCAAAATTTAATTTCATTACTTTCTTTGTTTTATATTTCAAATTTTCAATGTCTTCTCTTATGTTTCTCCAATTCATTGTAGATAATTGGTGGGAAACCTATGGCAGACAAGTACTCCATCTCCAAAAGCTTGTTGTTCAGATCCTAAGCCAAGACAAATCACCAGACCAAACTCCTGTCTAAGAATTCATAAAGTGAGTGTCTGAAACCCTAGATTTAAGGAAGAGCCACAAATTAAGGATACAAGAGTGGGGTGATTATTCGAGATTGGAAATGTCACTCAGATGATTAAAACAAGTGGTTTGCAAAGATTAAAGTCATATCTAGGATTTTAGTGTGCTGGTTCAAATGATCAAACTCGGACCCTGGGGGGGTTTAAGCAGATAATTGAGAAATCTCGAAGACAAAGCTGATATTGACAATTATGGCTTCCTGCACACTAGCTAGGATGAAAGATTCGACAATGAAAAATACCCAGATGAAACCAGACAAAAAGCAGTGGAAAAATGGCTGACTTGCTAAAGGGGGGCGTTTTATCCCACACAGAGATCAGTGCCTAGAAGGATGTTTA
>LPNX010937184.1:0-35408 GCA_001517045.1 Pseudotsuga menziesii | reverse complement strand
ATATTTATATGGACTTGGTTGTATATTATACTATGTATTGATGTCCTTACTTTGGCTTTGAAGTTCTTGATCTATACTCATTGGTTTTACCCTCCTTAGGGAGAATAGAAGTAGTCATTCCCACCATTGTTTTGGCTTGCTAGTGATTGGCTCCATCATTTCATTGTCTTCATCCATCCAATACCTTCCAGTTTAATTTTCAACCCGACTGACTTCTTGACTTGTGGCGTGGAGGACCTTTTTCCCCGCTAGAACCTTTGTTGGACAAGCCTCCCTGTTTACATTATGTCTCGACTCTGAGTTGGTGACAAAACTTGCCTTTGGTAAGTTGGATAGTATGCCTAAATCATTCTGGTCGGTTGTCCCGATGTTTGGCACTGTGCAAAATTCCCCTAGTCACTTGAGATGTTGTTGGCTAAAACTGAAAGCTCATGTACTACTTTTATTGAAATATTAAATATGCGCCCATGGAAAATGAAAATTGTAAAACTGTGTTTCTTAACATATGTAAAAAGGGCAAGAGCAATGAAATGCTAAAATACTCCTTGAAGAGTATAAGAAAAGGTCCAAAAAGCAATGGTTAAAAAATGTTATATCAAAGAATTGCTGACCTTGTTAAAAATAAATATGGCCCGGATGAAGGCTACGATTAGCCGCGCTTTTGAGCACTGGTGAAGTCCCAAAGGGTTCATATAAGCCAAAAAGGCCATAGAATAAAATGTGATCCAAATGAAATTGGATCAAGATTGATGTAGACATGATGCCTAAGTTGAATAAGCACTATCTAAACAACTCATCCATTTGTGAGGCACTGCCATTCCTTGTGTTGTTGTTTGTCCAGTATTGGTTATAGTGAGTTCTCCCTTTCCTTGTCCAAAGTGTCATGATGTTGAGTAGGAGGTCATCCTTTGCCTTAGCCTTGTCATTTCCACCTTTCACCCTTCACTAGCAAAATGACTACAGCTATGAAGTGAGTATAGTCTTGAAAGTCTGAGTCTAAGTAATAATAAATAAAGCCTGATATTTATAAGTATTTGTTGATGTACCGCCAGTGAAATGAATGTTACTTGTTGATTTTGTTACGTGAATGAGTTGTAGAGCATGGTTTAAACTCTTAACACTTGCAACGGATTGATCTATTCTGAGTTATTATTGGTGTCTGATTATTCACAGATGGTTATATTGTTTATTGGTTATGATTGATGATCAGACAGAGACCTATGAGGGGTATGAGTATACACCTTTGATGGATTGGGACTCTCTAAGTCCAATGAGACCGTTTATTTCCAGTTCCAGGCACTTACAAATGTGATCAGGTTTTTCTGTTTTTCTGATGCAGTTTTTCTTCACAGATTGATTTGTTTGAGCAGGGAAATGTTTCAGTTGGATCTCCTAGGGCGTTGTATGGGCATAGGGGAGTGCAGCCACTTGTTTGTACCATTGTACCCCCATCCCAGAGAGCTTGGAGGGCTCAATTTGACAACGCAGGCACTCTAGGAGGCCGTTTTAGCAGTATCACGTTTCCCGAGGCAGATTAAAAAATGATCAAATGGCTATTGAAGAAATCGATTTGGGCTACTAAGGCAAAGAAATGGCATGGGGTGAGTCACAATGATGAGAGTGATGTCTTCCATACCTTCTCCAGCAGTTTCAGCATTTTATGGGGCTCGCACCTATTTTTGGGCAAATTTTATATATTTTCTGGAGCTTTTTGAGAGACCCACGATTTCCTCAAGGAGGCACAAAAGTCAAAATTTTAAATTGTTATATTATTTATTGTGCCATGGGGACACCCAAACGGAGTTAGTCAAACACTCCTTGGACCCACCATGTGCTTTCATTTATTACTTGTTGAGTGGGTAACCTTTATTTGGGTGGTTTAAGTCCACTTTGGTAAAATTATGGTTATATTGATCCATGTGTTGTATGTTGTGTTCATCTCAACCATTGATTAGAACATTGCATCTTTTAATCTTAGCCACTCGTTTTGAAAGTGGTTAGGATTTGGTTATGATTGAGGTTCTCTCATTTCTATTTAAAGGAGAGAGCTTCTCATTTGTAAAGGGTCTTTGGCTCTTGGATCTGAATAATAGAAAGACTTTTTTTGTGGAAATTTTCTGTATTTGATTTGCATCTGATGTGCTCAAATGGTGATTAGCTTGTCTTCAGCTAACTAGCATCGTGGAAATTCTCGTGAGATCTATTTTTTTTTTGTGGCTATCATTGTTTTGTCTACAAGAGGGCATTTTGGCTGGAGCGTTTTTGTAGGGGGACCTCAACTCACTCAGTTCTCTTCGTCTTGCATCAAGGGGTTTTCATTAGTTTCATTGCGATCTATGATTACTTCATTTTACTGTCTTGTAGCATTCAGTTTCTTTATTTTGTATGTGCAAATCTGATATGGTTGACGTTTGCTCATGCAGGGTAGGGGGCGCTTTGATGGCTTGGACCTTGCATATGCCATAGAAATCACGGGGATCTTCTAGGATTGATCGGGATAGCTAGGATCGTCACTGTTACAGACTTCTACAAGCTTATCTAGGTAAGATCCACAGGTAAGTTCTTCTTTTCTGATCTTATTCCATTGTACCTTGCTGAAATTTAACTATTTTTCGAAAAACTCCTAAACCATAAAAACCTAAAAAATCAAATAATCAGGGAACCGTCCGATCTTTTGCCAAACCATTTCTAAATTTCATAGATCGGGCCTCCCCTTCATCAAATTAACTGAAACACTGGTCAAATTCCTCACAGTTTGACCTAGATCTGATTTTTAAGCAGAAAACTGCATAACCCCCCACTGCTAGGGTTTTGAGTTTTTTCGAATTCTGATTTCACAGACGGATAGATCAGATCTTGGGCAGTCCAAATCAACCCCAACGCTGTCAAGAGGCTCAACAGTTTGACCGGGATCTGAAAAATAGACTGAAACTGCCCTAGCGCCCTCACTGAAAATTGGCATTTTCCGGAAGTAGGTTTTTCTGAAATCTGACATGATAGGCTGATAGATCTGGTCCCAAGCATCCCAGAACACCCTCAACGCTGTGCTAATTCATCCTGGTTTTCCCTAGATCTGAAAAAATAAGTTTTCAACCTCCTAGCTCCATCATCAAATTTTGACTTTTCTAGATCTGATTTTCCTGCTGTTTTCCTGATTTGGGCTTGTAGATCAAGTCTCCCTGATCTCTTCTCATCCTCAACGTTGAGCCATCTGCCCTTCGGTACCCCCTAAAGCTTCAGATTTGTCTTCCTAGGCCCTAGCGCTAGCTATCTACTAAGCTGGGCTTCCTGTACCTTGGCTTTTTTCTGGACCAATTGCTTTCTGGTTTCGTAGATCAAGGTGTTTCCCAAGTGGGTTTCCTGAAACGTTGTTTTACTGCTGACTCCATTGCCCAATGCATACAAAGCACTGATCTCCAAGCTAGCGCTGCCCTTAGGCTCTTAGCCTTTGCCATCTACCAACATTCACTGATAGCTCAAACACCTTTTACTGAGTCTAATTTCTAGGTATTGGATAGTCCCAACTATGTTCGTGCTTGCCCTGTTATAGTTACGTGTCCCAGGACAGTTGCTAGTACCTGAACCCTAGAGCTAGGGTTCCCATTCACCTTATACCTTAAGTACCCTGAAGCCCCATCTGATCTTCTTCTGGTGTCTAAGTTTGATCCCTCCTGCCGGGTGCAGATCTGGGTCTCCCCCATTGTTGTCCTGGACTAGGATAACCTAAAGTGAAGGCTGTCTTGATTGGCGTGACAACCATCCATTTGGGAGTCTAGGCAGTCGTGGTTCCACCCCTTAGTTGCTTGCCCCTCTACCATCCATTTTGGATCCACCTCAAGCAGGCAACTACAAGGCGGGTGATAACAAAGGGGGAAGAGGATTCCAAGCTTGACGTTTTTGAGGGAGAGGGGGCTTTTCAGTATGTCACACAAAACTAAGATCACCGAATTTGCAAATTCCCAGTGCAAATTGGTTCGGTGATTTTTCCTAATGCTAAATGAGGGTTTTTCAATGAAAATTATTGATGGGCAATGCATGAAAATCAAAAGTCAGAGAACTTACCTGAGAAACATACCTGAATCATTGTTGATGACCTCCTGGATGATGAAGAATGTCTTTCTTGAGATCAAATAAGATTTTTGGACAAGATTTTGATGAATTTCTTCTGCCAGTGTCCCTAGCACCCTTGTTTGCTTGCCTAACCAAGGAAAATCAACTAGTATGGCAAATAAACAGGAAATGCAAGCTAAAGAAAGTACAAGAAGGAGAAATCATTAAGAATTCAACTCCCTGATAACCAATTGCCGAGATCAAGCAACAAGGCAAGTCCCCCCACCAATGCGCCTCTCTCAGAATCGCTTCCTTCAGCCTGCAAGTTAAACAGGTACAAGGAAAGATACAAAAACTATGTCGGATATATCTTGGTGCAGAAGAAAAGCAGTGTCAGTCATCAACTCATTCATTCATCAAGCAAGTAGACAAGAGTGTAATCTCAGACAAAATCTCTATATTCCAATTCCGGTGCCAAAGCTCATGAATTACAATGGGGGGGTCACCTCTCTTAAATAATTTGAGAGAGACATAAACCCTAACTCACGTTACCATCCAACGATTGAGATTATAACATCATCAACAATGGAGATCAAAATATATCAATCAATACATGGATCAAGTGACTAAGTCAAAGAGGGGGCGCACTTTGCTAAAGGATGCCTCTCTAAAGTGAAATGTCACAACATAACATAAGATATGACATGATACATCATAGGAGGGGGTCACTAGGGGCTTAATTCACCCTAGGCCCCTTTACAACTTCATAATATAGGATATAACAATGAAATACATCAATAGCCATTCAGAGGGGGCACCCCTTGGGGGGCTTTCCTCACTGGCTGAACCATCGATAAATAATCCAGATATCTGCTAACTGAAAACTGTTGAAGGACTGTCGAGGATGCTGAGAAACATCATCTACCAAAACTCCATGCTATTTCCTTGACCTAGGAGGCCGAATCGATTTTTTCAAGGATTTTCTAGTTCATTTTTTGCTAGTACAATCTCTGGAAACTGATAAATCCATCATTACTCCGTTCAAGGCGCAAACTAGGGCAAACGGACTGCTCTGGATGATCTGGAGACATAGGAGAATGGTAAAAGTGACGCACTGCTCTACTCTAGGAGAACCAATGATACTGTCATCTGGAATAAAAAATGATTATCTGGCCAATAATTAAGTGATAATAATCACTTTTCTGAAGAACCAGGGCCAAACTCTCAAAACTGAGAATACAATATTGGTCCTAGGCATGTCTGAAACAAATATAGACCATGTTGTATTTTTGAGTCACTGCCTTGGGAACCGTGATTGACTTGGTCAACTAGGTTGACCAGGTCAAAGTACCCAAAATCAAGGTGAGATGTTGTACCAGTATGATCCTGCCACATTCCAAGGTAAGACATGCTCCAATGGTGTATATCATAGTGGAAAAAATCGTCGATTTCTCGGCGATGTCCCGAAAAATCGCGATTTTTTCTGGCTGTCGATTTTTCGGCGATTTTTTCACATAGTCGGACATCGCGAAAAATCGACAAAAATCAAGAAAAAATTGGGAAAAATCGGCAAATAGGGGGGAAAATCGGTA
This sequence comes from Pseudotsuga menziesii, assembly GCA_001517045.1. NCBI lineage: Eukaryota > Viridiplantae > Streptophyta > Pinopsida > Pinales > Pinaceae > Pseudotsuga > Pseudotsuga menziesii. The sequence goes on along the minus strand of LPNX010937184.1, from coordinate 29,766 downwards.
AGCAAATTTTGGCCTTATTGAAGTACAAAATTTGCATTTTTTAATGCTTGTCGCAGTTTGCCGATTTTTTCGCCAATGTTGTCAAGAAAATGTTTTCTAGACCCTCGTCGATTTTTTACCAATGCCGATTTTTTCCACTATGGTGTATATCAAAACCCAACTTGAGTCAGTTTTTCATAATCATGGTGACCAACAATAATAATAATAATAAAATATACCTCAGCTTCTGAAAGATCTTAGAGTCTTCTGGAAATCTACTTGCTCATGCCATACTTACAAAGTGTAATCAATGTGCTATAGATGGGTGATGATGGAAGAACAAGGCTAAGGCAAAGGGGAAATGACTTTGACTAGTTGTGACTCAGTGATATATCCGACTGATAACTAATATACTCTACCAAGGTGACATATGTATGACAGATAACAATAGGGGATGGAGGTGCCTCACAGATGGGTGAAGTACTTGGGTATTCTTCACTCAAACTCTAGCAAGTTTTTCTTTGCAACTTTATTACAATATAGGTCAACCTTCAAAGGCAGGTGCCCTGAAATCCTTCTGGGATCCAGTACTGACAAAGACCCAGTCTTTCTAGACTAGTCTCACCCTGTGGCCCTATGGGGACCATTGAAATGAACACTATACATAGAGTAAGTGCTCATCCTTTAACCATCGACCTCTTCAATATTGTTCACAATTCATAAGATGGTAGCCATCCTACAAGAGCAAGTGCCTTGGAAAGCCTTCTAGGCTTCCAGTAAATGACTAAGGCCTAGACCTACTGCCAACGAGTAGTCCATAGCCCCAACAAGTTTGCCTCTCCCTGGAGCCCCTGTAGAGGGAAAATTGAGCCTTACACTATACAAGGAATGAGTGCTCAACCTCTTGGCCACTAACTACCTTTTTCAATATTTTATACTTTTGCATCCTTTAGATATAGATTTTATGCATTCCAATGCTTTAGTGTTTAGCAACACTGTTATGGTGGAGCACTTGTTTTGAGGACTTGAGGAGAACAACCCTGTGAACCCAGCCACACTGGCCAGGACACATACTTCACAGCCCGAGACACATAGCAACATGGAATCCATCATACATAGTGGTCAGAATGGGGAAAGGGTTTTCAATCTCACAAGTCTCCATCAGTTTTAGTCATGGGGTAAAAGCAAAAGTGGATGAACTGGATGGATGGGCACAGATGTTATGGAACCAACCTAGCACTAAGGATTACATTTTGTTTGAGCATGGCATGGGAAACAGTCTTCACATTTAATTCCTTGATCAATCATAACACAATTTAAAGCAACATATAAGCATAGGTCACCATAAGCATCCTAACATTCCAAGCACAGGTGTATGAGATACATCATAGAGCAAAAACTAAACCAAAGGAATATACCTAATCTCACCATGTATACCTGTCTCCAACTGATAAGCCCCTGTATGACTGTGTGTATCAACTTTTGATTTGCTGCTCTGCTCTAATGAACTAGATCATCACCAAAATCATCACAATGGACTCCTGAATCTCAGTCCTGGCAAGGAAAATATGAAGAACAAGGCTCTGAAGTGGAATGAAGTTGTAGAGATCCATGCTAATGCCCCATGTAAAAGTAGCCCAAAATAGAAAAAGAGACAAGTCTGCATGCTACATCATGGAAGCCTGGCTGAAAATGTATATGTGATAACACCTCTGAGGAGTGAGGACGCGACTGTAAAGTCGAGACACGTTTTTAGTGTTGGAGGATGTTTTTCTACTTTCAGATGAGCAGAGCAGAGCAGCTAACTGAAAGAGCATTCCTCGGAGAGATAGATAGAGAGTACATGTTCAGTGACTAACAGTGATTGAGTAAATCCAGTGTGAGGATGTGCTGCTGGGGGCGCATTTTCCAAGGGCAGCGGTTGCAGCTGCATGCAGATCTAGGGCTTTGGTCCTTCACGTTCATCCACTTGGATCTAAACTCATTATGTACTTCTTCTATCTCTATTTATTTGCTCTGGGCTCGAGAAAGTAGAAAGCCCCTTAGTTTGTTGGTTTTCCCCATTGGGGTTCCTAGGGTAAAATTCTATGTCTCATGTGATTTCCTGATTAAGTAAGGATTTTCTTGTGCTGCAAGTTCTAAATAGTTTGAAGTAGTGTTCATCTTGATTTAGTGAATATTGCTTCCAATTTGATTATCCTGACTTCTCAGAGCGAGTGGAGACCTCTGAGAAAAATTTACAGGGTTTTTTTACCAATCTAGAAGGTTTGGCTCCTTCAAACAAGTCAACTTGGCATTTTTGCTCCAAATTCGTTTTGGTAAAGTTTCAAGGTCTAAAATTTTCAAGTTACATTGAGGATATAAGGAAGTAGCTTCGGCCAAAATTTCAGGTTTTGGGTCACTATACATTCAAAGATAAGCCCTATGTAAGTTAGAGTTTGTGACTAGCCCAAAAACTAGCCCTAAACAAGTGTTCTAGATAAAATTGTTATATCTAAAGTTGTAAAAATACAAATTGAGTGCCACTAATTGTATTATAGAGAATATGAACCAAAGTATTTCAAGTAAAAATTTCATATTCATACCTAAAAATTGGACGTGTGGCACACTGGCAGGTTGTAAAAGTTCACTCTAAGAAGGTCAAAATCAACAAGTTTTGGGAAAGTTACCCAATTTTTTTTTGGCACATTAGAATTCAGTAATATCTATGGCATTGTGGAGTATACATACCAAGATACTATAGAACAAAATTTCATACTCAAAGGTGCAAAAATTTCAAAGTTACCAAAACTCCAATGCAAGCTTGCAAGTCCATCTCAAAATCAAGGTTTTACAAGAATTGTGATTATTTCAAAATTTCGGCATCAAACCCTACCTTTAAAAGTAAGTTATTTTCCAATGATAGTAGAGCTCTTTTTGGGGTTAGTGAGCTGAATTTTTAAAAAAATCAAGACATTCTAACATTTTTAAATAATGCGAAGATTTGTTGTTCAAAGGGTAAAACTACAGTTGGGGAAGCATACACACAAAAAATACAAGTGGTCCTTAAGTCACATTGTTGTGGACCCTTGTAAGCTCTTCTGGCACCCGTTCAAGTAGTACCCATTCAGACAAAACCTATATACAAAATTTCACTTCCAGGTACCCTTGGGTATAGCAAAAGTCCCCTAGGTGTACATGAAAACATCTTTGGACAAAACTAATTGACCATCTTGTCACTATAGTACACCAAAAACAATACTCGAGAAAATCACTCTTGAGTACCGGGTAGTCGAGTAGTACAACTAAGGGCACGGTCAAGCCTCCTAGTTAGTGCCTTGAGATTTTGGGTAGAGTACTATTGTTGGACCCTGCACATCAAAAAGCTATAGCACCTAAAACTTCCTCATCTTTAGGACCTTGTAAACCTTACTCTCACGTAAAAATCCCATGGTGGACAATATTCCTCCCTATAGACCACCTTTTAAGACCACAAACAACATGAACACACACTCTAATGCCTCAAGGTTTGACGCCGAATCTTCAAGAAAAAAGGATGCAACAACTTCAGGAGGAAGTATGCAGCCTAGATCAGAAGTTAGATTAAAAATCTGCAAGGATAAATGACTCTCTTGATCAATTGATAGCCCATGGCTAGTGTAAAGAAGTCCCTTGGAACACAGTGACACACACCATGGTGAGCCACACCAAGATGGAATATCTTAATCGAGACTATTTAGCCACCAACAACCCCGTTTGGGTCCTCATAGCCATAACCCACACTCCATGGATAATAACAATTAGAATTTATTTCCTAAAGTAGAACTAAACAAGTTTGATGGTTTTAACTATTCTAGGCTGTGTAATTATGGTAAATCAAGGCTATGCTTGTAGATGCAATACAATCCCTTTGAATTGGACAAGAAAGAAAAGATGGTGTTACCAACTATTTTGTACCATAGTTGAACCTCCTATTGAGCCGCCATTTGATGAACATGGTCAATGTTCATATTCAATGCAGCAGAAGTTCAAAATGTTTTGCCTAACCAATTTTGGCTAGTCATTTTTAATTTTATGTTGAAATGACCATGCCCCATGGGGTTTTTGTAATAAAGTGTGCTAGTAGGGGTTTCGAGTAGCTCGGTCCCCTAAGACATAAAATTTCAACTAAGGTATTCCAGGGAGTTTTTTCCTTTGTCAATTATGCTTTGCCTATAGCCGAGTATAATCAATGAGGTTTTCTCCCGCTTCCTCCAAAGCTGGAATGCCCGATTTTGAATTTTGGGCCTTGGGGGATTATTAGAGACCAACTAGTAAATATGAACCTACTTTGCACTATTGGTATGTTCTATGGTCATTTCCTAAGCCCCGGGATACATTAAAACAATGTCCAAAAAAAAATTTCCCGGACGCGTGTGACCTTTAATTTTTTTTTTTTTGACTATAGGGAATTAATTAAACCATTTTGACCATAGTTTAATTGAAAATTTTCATTTTGTAATAATTAAGTGGTTGGGGGGTGTTTTTGGCAAATAAACACTTATTTTCTAAGTCAAAACATTCATTTAGCCCCTAGACACACTTATCCTAAGTTTCGGACTATTATTTGGCCTTATAATTAATATTTTCTCAAAAAACTCAAAAAATAAGAAATATTAATTAAAATAATAAAAAATAATAAATTAAAGAAAATCAAAATATCTCCAAAAAAGGCCAAATTGAATAAAATAAAGAACTAATTAGCTCGACACAGAGCATTTATGATGATTCCAGTCAACATCGGTCAGTTTCAAATCAAGTATCGGAGTGTAGCAGTTGAACTATCAATCAAAAATTTGCCCTCTTTGGTCATATTCATTTTTGGTTGAAGTGTGGGTTATCTATTGGCTGGGTGATCATTACGAGGGAGGATGAGCCACCTCACCCCCCCTCATTACTCCAGCACTCAGTTACAACTAGTTGCAACTCAGTTCAACTCCAAATCATCATGCCGAGCTCATTCAATTACTCTGGTGTTACTCTTAGTCCGGATTTAGAGATTTGAGCCGTATTTTCTTTCATTTTTGTATATATAGAGGTGCTTTGCTCTCTCTTATTCATGAAGATTTTGGCATAGAAACTCTGGAGAATTTCTATTGTAATATTTTACTTAAGATTTAATCAAAGTTGATGACTTTGGAGGTCAATGTGGAAGCTCTTTGTTTGCCATGATTCATCTTGTGAGGTGATACCATTCTTTGCTCCATTCTCTCTTGATTCTTAAGCATTTGATTTTATGATTGTTGAAGGCTAACAATCTAGCACTATATTGTATAATCCATGCTTTTCTCTTGAAGTTGTGTTGCTTTCAGGTATTGTCTAAAGATACAAGAGCTCTTTTATGGTTTTAACATTCTTTCTGCAAGTTCTACAAGGAGTCATCTTCTTTCAAAGAAGTCGAGAAGCATAAGAATTCTTTGCCTCATCCATCAAGCAAAAGCAATTCTTTCTGGTCACTATTCTTAAATTGGGATCTAAAATCTTTCTCTTCTCTCTTCATATTTCTATGTTATCATATCTTAGTTTTGAGTTGAGAAAGTAAGCTTGGGATTTGATCCCAAGTGCCACATAATTTTGTGGCTACTTCTCTTTCCCCATTGGCATCCTTGCGTACATCCAGCTAGACTGGAAGGTTTTCGAGACTAGTGCTTCTAGTGGTCAAATTGTTCGGAGGTTGATCCCACCTTTTGGTTGATTGTCTTGTTGATTGTTTGTCCTCTTCTTCTCGGTTGGATTTGGCCTCCTTCCACCTCATTGTTTGATTGTCCTCTTCGTGATTTCTTCCCCCTCTTCAAGACTTTGTTCTCGTCCTCCCTCCCCTTCGCTGCCCTCTTTCTTCAAATTTTTGCAACCACTTTTCTCCTAGTTTGATGCCCCGTTTTTACCTTTTTTCGCAGCCCTCTTTTTGCTTAGTTTGCTGTCCCGTTTCTCACTTTTTTGCAGCCAACTATCTGTTGTTCGCTCCCCCTTTTTTCCCTCTTTTCCTCATTTATTTCAGCCCTCTTTTGCCCCCTTTTTGCTCCTTTCTACCCTCTTACTCTTTCACACTATGTAAATACTGAAGAAGAGATCAACCAAAGACAAGTCTAAAGACTTGGAAATATTGAAGAAAAAGTTCTCAACAAGAAGACAAATCACTCTCTTTTTTGTAAAAGCTCTTAAGAGCTTCATTATTAGTCTTCTAGCTTTTATCTTAAAAGTCTTTTTCAAGGGTTAAATTCCCAAGGCAAATTGTAACACTTAATAAAAATTATTTTTTGAGTGGGGTTTTCAAGCCCCCACTCCCAACTTCCCCTATTTGGGGAGGTTTGTGGTGTTCATGTTTTTTGTGTTCTTAGATTAAATTTGCTTTACTTAGAGTAATTTCATTTTCTTGCTTAGAACACTAAATTGCTAGATTAGCTTGTTTTATTTCATTGTTAAGTTGTTTACTTTATCTTTTAAAAAATTTCATCTTTCAAAAGTATTTCAACTGCTTAAAATTAGAAATCTCTTGAATCTCACTTTGTGGATCAAGAGTGCTCTCTATCGGAGAGTTGTTTTTATTTCGGTTTTTTACTTACCCCCATGCTCTCTCCCGATAAAGGCCTTATAACCTAAAAGAGATTCTTGGGTAGATTAGTTGTTTTTCCTTTCAAGCATTTTAATTATGTACATGGTAAGTCTCTTGAACTTTGTCATAAGATGAAGTCAAGGGCGCTCTCTGTCGAAGAGTTTTATTTGTGTTCATTAATAAAATATTTCCAACACATATTCCCCATAAAATTTACTTCGCTGCTTTCCATCACTTAGTATGCTCTGCCGACCTTAAAAAGTAGGATTCATACTCAGAACGGTGATTGGAAATTGATTGATCTTACAAGTGACAACCATAAGTAAAACTTTCACCCCCATAACCAACGAACCGACGTTGTCGATAAATACTGAGGTAGTGGGCGAATTCTTGCTAGTGACGCCGGAACAAACCGTTGTCTCATAGTTCTTACAGGTTGGTTAAGTTCCTTGGACACATAACCTAGAATACTGGACGGTCCGACATGGCATTGCGGGGAGCCACTGAAGGTATATTTTCCGGTTGATACCTTGTGTTCTTAGCCATAATAATCAAGATCATTAAAATCTTCAATCAACCAAGATAAATTTGCACAACACTTTCACGGACAATCACTTGAGACTTATCAGCATCCCAAGCACTATATTTTGACTCCATATTGGCACTGGTCTATTTTGCTTTCATATATTCATATTGTCTGGACCATTTGTCCATTTGGAATCTTGCTTAAGTAATCAGTTATCTGTGGATTCATTTTTATAAGTCTTTGTAATATTGATTATCTTGAATCTTGTCATAGCAACATGGATTGCTCTTTGTCTTGTGGTATCTCATTATTATAATTTGTGATCTAATTCAAAAAACTCCTAAACAACATCCATCCGCATCCGCAACCATAAAAACATCTAAAAACTTTGAGCCTTAGAAAAACTCTTTGTAGCGACTACCCCCCTTGCCTTCGTTAGGAGTTAGCCTAAACGGAGGAGCTAGGAGTAGGTGACAGTACCTAGCTCTGTGCTTGCCCCCAAGGCCACACCTCTCGCACTTTCTCAAGTGAGGAGACATCTTTCATTAGATTTCTGCTGCTGGTGTGCATTCAGCGGACAACAGATGGCCATCCATTATACGACTCTACTATAATGCTTTGAAGAAGAGCATTTAAGTTGAGCTTGTTGGAGGTAGATGATCTTTTTCAAGGCACAAATTTTGTAGCCATCTTGGTATCTTAGAAAATGCATGTCTTGTAAGCTATGGATCTTTGGTAAAGGGGCAAGAGAATCGATTAATGGAAGAATTCAAGCCCAATGTGGAGGGACAAAGCATAACTAGAGAAGGTGGACAAAATTCAAAGGGAGGAATTCTTGAAATGTTGCACATCATTCCAAAAAAGAAAGATTGAAAAATGGACCAAGACACAAGAAAAAGGTAAAATCGTTGAGGAAATCAATCCTAGTTGAGGAACACCAAAAGAAATTTCCCACAAGATTTGGAACCCAAGCTGTACATGTTCTAAATAGTGACTCAAAAGGGAAAAATTAGTGAAACTAAAGGGGGTAGGCAAATCAATGAGGTGCTTCACATAGTTCTCACTCAATAGAAGAAAGATTGAACAATGAACAAAGACACAAGAAAAAGTCAAAATCATTGAGGAGATCAATCATAGTGTAGAGGAAGAGGAACACCAAAACAAATTTTCCACAAGATTTGCAGCCCAGTTGTAGTTCTTCTAAAAAGTCACTCGGATGGGAAAACTAGTGAAACTAAAAGTGGGGCAGGCAAATCAGCGATGTGCTTGACTTTCTTCTCACTGAAGAGAAGCGAGGTTGAACAATGTATCAAGACATGAAAAAGCCAAAAATCATCAAGGAGATCAATCCTAGTTTAGAGGAGGAGGAACACCAAAACAAATTTCCCACGGGATTTGTAACCCAAGTTGTAATAGTTCTAAATAGACAATCGAATGGAAAAAATAATAAAACTAAAAGAGGCAGGGAAATCAGTTAAATGCTTTACTTACAGCACTTTCCTCCTAAAACTCAAGGAGGATTCTACGTTTTGTAGTGTTTCTTTTCTTTTGTCTATCCTTAATATTGGTGCCCAAATAGTTATAAGATTCAAAGAATCCCTATGAGTATTAGCGCAAGTCCAGATCTGAGTTGACAAGAAAACATGATTATAGTTTTCTAATTGATAGCCTATGGTGACTTGGTATCCTTATACTGCTCCTTTGGGGAGCAAAAGGTAACAATCCATGTACCTTCCCCTGTTTGATAATTTGCATCTTATTTTTATCGGGTCTCATTAGAGCTACCAAAAACCCATCTCAGTTAGATATGCACCGTAAGCTCGCAAAGCTTGAGGTGGCATATCTCACATTCTACTATTTAACAAGTCTGCCATTTTTGTTACAGCCCCACGCAATCGCAAAATTACTAGCTGCTGATATCCATATATTATGCGCTCAACGCGGCATCACAATTACACAGGTCCCACACAAGTATTTTTGTTTTTCGACACAGTAGGGGGCTTAACCTTTACAATTGTTGTCCTTTAGGAACTCACCCATTGTTAGTTACTCGGAAAATAGGTTGCGGCAGAGTAATCCCAGGTATTCTAACATTCTACAACCAACGAAACTAAAGTTACATCTAAAGCAAGTAGATGGACTTCCCCTGACATTCCATAATTTCAAAACATCCAAAAGAAACCAGTTGCCCCCTCACCAGCGCAGAGTCATGGATTGTCCCTACCCGTATCCCCATCCCCACCGGAGAGCATACTAACCTTTAAGAGTCACAAAGCATCCAAATAGAGGCCAGTTGCCGCTTCACCAGTGCAAAGAGTTATGGATTGCCTATCCCCACCCAGGAACGGAGACAGATATCTTTTATTTCTTCCACTCATCCATTCTCGTCACCTTACTAACAATGTACCTGTAATTATGGTCTTCAAGTAACCATAAATCCTTACAGAAGAGGTTCTCAAATTCCAACATTGTGGTTAGTTGAAATCCCTTGGGCATCAAATTACTTACGGCGCAATGACTCGGGTACAGAAACAGTTTCATGAGCAAGGCCTACCCGCATTGGATTGGAAGATGAAAACAATTTAATTAATCATAATTTAACATAAACACCATAAATGATTTGGGTGAGGTTTAATTCAACTTGCAAGGTAAAAGAAACAGAAATTCAGCATAATTAGAACAAATGAATGAGATGTATGTGCAAGACCATCAACAATTTCCGCCGGATAACTAAATTTCTTGCAGAATTCCACAAATGTAATGTCCATGAACCTAAAGGCATTATAGTGGCAGAAGAAGAGTGAGTAAAGAAACGTATAAGAAATAAATGCGCATACATACCTGGTAAACTTCACCGAATTTGTCATACATGAAACGAGTGATGATGCTGGTCTTGCCAACGGACTGGTCTCCCAAGAAAACAAGCTTATACTTTACCAGACCCGAGACAGAAGCGGTATGCCTCGCCATACTCCTGCTTCAACTCTCTTTCTCCTTGGCGCGTTTCGAACGGGCGACGCGTAAACCCAAGTCTTCAAGAAAGCCTTGCAGGAAGGTGCAGGCAGAGCTCTTCCGTTCTGTTTGCTATTCTTCTTCGTTGTGACGGACACCCGCCACATTATATTAGAAAATTTTGAATATTTGTATACTGATTGGAGATCGTTTAGCGTTCAGTTGGAAGACAATTGAATAATGTAGGATTTTGAGACACGTGGCCATAAATCAGTTTATTCCTTTTATTTGAGCTTCACAGTTTGGACTTCGGTTATTAATGTAAAAGATTTTAGGTTCACTATGAGTATATTAAATATTTTTTTGTTTTTCTCTTAGAAAAATGAAAAAAAATATTTAAATTTAGTAGAGTAATTTAGCATATTGATTGATTATTTGTATGTCGTTATTTTAAGAAGACATTTTCGAGGCATCTTTCACATTATCAAAGGTAAGTTTTTTATGGGGAACCTAAAAGAATCTTGCTTGTCACAACTTTTTAAAGGAAGAAAAGTGATTTAACTTGTGTTTGGTGAATGTTAATATGTTATTATGGACAAGTTAAGTGGGGTATGGTTAATTCATTAATTTAATTGTTACTTTGAAGAGGAGCATTTTACAGCTAAGCTAAGGGAGAGATGTGTAACTCTTTTTGATGGCTAATTCATCAATTTAATTGTTACCTCGAAGAGGAGCATTCTACAGCCGAGTAAGGGAGAGATGTGTAACTCCTTCCATGATCATCCTAGAGCTGACATATGTCATTTATAAAATATAATAAAATATTTTTAAAAATAACATGTTGAGTCAAATTAAATTTAAATTATTTAGAACTGCATATATAAATATAATTACGCAAAATAGATAAATAAAACCTATAAACATTGAATTATACATTTTCTCAACATTTTCACTTTAAAAACAGATTTGCACCTCGAAAGATTGGATCTGTCTCAGCCCTTAATAGATCCTCTTTTAAATGGATATATCCTAGTTATGCTTATTAAGGCGAAGAGAAACATTCTACATCCCATTAAGGAAGAGATGTGTAACTCCTTTCGTGCTCATCCTAGAGATGACACGTCCTTTATAAAAAATAATAAAATATTATTAAAAATAGAATACGGGCTCAAATTAAATTTAAATTATTTAGAACCGCATATATATATATATATATATATAAGCATTGCATTATACACTTTCTCAACATTTCCACTTTAAAACTCATTTGTACGTGGAAAGATTGGATCCCTCTCGGCGCTTAATAGATCCTCTTTTAGATTGAGCTATACTAGTATTTATCTAAGATCTTAATGTTTGCAGTGACAATAAAAATACAAGTGTAGAAAAGGATGAACGTTTTTTATGGATTCACTGATTTCTGCTTGAAATCTTCACATGGCAATGGAGGGCAAGGCAACAGGAACCACTATTCCATCCACGCCACTTGTATTTTGAAGTGGGATCAAGAAGCTCGACACATCTGACACTGCTCCTACTCCTCCTTTTGCAGGCCCTCCATAGGCCACTCTTTCCCACCTGAAATCCACTCGGTTAAGTTAAAAACCCAAAGTAGTTCTTAATGTTGATTCATCCATCGAAGCCATGCGTTATGTGCCTCTCTATCAATCCACCTCGTCATATAATTAAGTAAAAACATGCGATTAGTAAAAACCTAAAGTAAAAAATTGTGTTTAAGTAAAAATTCGAAATAAAAACCTCTAATAAAAAATAATAACAAATAATCTCTACGAATCTAGGATTTGTGGAGATCAACTTTTATACTAAGCTAAAAGTGAAGAAAATAACACATATCGATGTAATTAAAGATATTAAACTAAACAAAATAACATACATATATTAGATCTCATTGTCAAAATTCAAGGTTTCCCTCAAACTTAGTCGACACTTTGTGGGACTATTCAAATTCATCTTCACTTGAAGTTTGAGATCTCTCAAGATAAACAACAAGATATGTAATGTACTTAATGTTTACTTCTTGTTTCACTTGAATTGAAAATAACACTTCAATGTTACATCGACCAACTTTTTTTTTCATTATTTTTTTATTTTTTACTCATTTTTCTCATCACAACAATTATATAATTTCATAATTTAACAATCATATAATTAATATTGGGATACTGGAATAAGTTTATGGTTTTAATTTGTAATCTTATATATGTGGTTCTAAAAAATATTTTAAATCTAAATTGAGTCAACATATTATTTTTATAATATTTTATTATTTTTTATAAGAGACATATGTCAGCGCACTGTAAAATACACCTCTTCCACTCAAAAATCCTTATATTCAAATAATTCATAATTTTAAATATATTTACTACATACAACTATTTTAAATTTATCCATAATTTTAATCATATATAATATTTATTATACAAACAATCTAACCACAATTAAAATGTATTTATTCCACAAAAATCACTTTAAATTTCCAAAAATGTTTTATTATACAAGTAATCTCATACTCAAAAAAAAATTACATAAATAAAATGACCCACTTAAATTGTCACTTTGGAAATTTGAATCCCATTAGAAAATCCCGTGACCTTACTCAAACCTTAAGCCTAAAATTCACTTAACACTAATTAAATTATTTAAGAATCTACATATAATAAATGCTTTATGAAGTTGATAGATAAAACAAAAGTGGCATTGTCAAGGTGTTCAATGGAGAAAGGCTTTCCCACGCTCGTCATGTGCATTTCTAGGTGCATTAAGGCTTTCCCACCCTCTTGATCTGCATTTCTACGTGCATTGGAGCATGCTTGGCATTTTGTTAAATGCAAAGATGAAACACACTATAATATTTAATATTTAAACATGGGTGAATAAAGACAATAGAAAGATGGGTTGTGGAAAGAGTACCAATACTTAAGCAGAGCTTATGGTCTTTTGGGCTCTTTTGTATTTCACTAAAGAATTTGGGATCCCCTGGCTGCATATATTTGGAGATTCTTCTGTGATTATAAACTGGGCAAAAGGCAGCTCATCCCTCACTACTCTGGACTTGGAGGCTTGGTTTGAGAACATCATTGAACTTTTTGCCTCCTTTACATCTATTGATTATCAGCACGTCTATAGGGAATATAATGAGAAGGCTGAAATATTATCCAAGGAAGGGCTCAAACTGGCCTCAGGCCTACTATCCTTTACAGAATTATGTGAAGGCATGGTTATGGGGAAGCAAACATACAACTATTTTAGATGAGCTTTGCTCTCTCTGACCTACTTTATTCCTACTTGAGTATGGCACCATTTGATCTATATTGTATATTATAGACTTGTTGAACTTCACCTCGGTGAGATTTTTTATAGACACTTCCCCAGAGCCCTTCCTCTGATGACATATATGGGTTCTCTGTATCTTCTCTAGGGACTACTTGGATAATCAGACTCTTTTGATGTAGATGTTGTGAAGAGTAACTCATCAGTCCTAGTACTGTTGGTCTAATAACTCTGCTTTTGGTCTTTTGACTATGCTTTTGATTGTTATTTTATCATGCTGATGTAACTTGTTACCTTTGATTCACTATGAATGTCAAGGAACCACTATTTTTCGTCTGATAAAAAATAAAATAAAAAAATAAAAATAAAAATAAAAATAGAATGTTGTACACGAGCTCCATGATTGCATGAATAACACCACCAATGTACCAAAGCAAATTAGAGTTTGTCGTAAAAGTGGTGTTATTGTTTAGTTGGAAAACTATTTATATTTCAAAATAAGTTTTTTTTAACAGGAACCAAAAAGATATTATATTATATAAAAAGGCTGCAAACAGTTAAGTTTTAAAAAAGGGTCAAAGCCCTAAAATTTATATTGTTTATCACAAAAATACCTGAACTGTTTGTGACGTAAACTATAACCAGAGCCTTACTATTGTTCAAAAAAAAACTTCTGAAACCCTTTGAAGGGTAGATACAAACATAGACACCTAAAATTAAACGACAAAAAAACATGAAATACCATAAAACTAAGGCTACTGTTGTTGCTTGTCCCCTGGAACTTTTATTGGCTGAGATACTGAAGTATCCTCCATTGGATGATCCCTTGCAGGAAAGGTTTGACAGTGGTTGCACTGATTCATGTTGACTACCTTGTGCAAATCATCCTTCATGTATCCAATGGTACCCATAAGCTTATATATACCTTTATGGTTATATTCGATTCTGGCATCATGGTTTCCCATTTTCCTGGCCATCCACTTAACTTCTTCTGTTGTAGAATTCCCTTCTTTAACACCCCTTTTTCATGATGGCATAGAGCCAGTGAAGGTGCCGCTTGATATCCTTTAGAAAAGCATGCAGATCATTCAATGTTGCATCTGTGTCATTACCTGCCATGACTGCGCAAGATACCAATCCTGCCTGCTCGAAAAATAGTGGCTGCATCGCCTGTGTGTTGGGCGGCCTTTCCTTATCCTTAATGCTCAATGTTGGAATATAATCCGTCAGGATTATACGTTATTGTAAATATTTGGAATATGAAGAAACTCTCGGATGTGTGATCCCAAGAGTCACTGTAAATGTATAAATAAAGGCATTCTATGGAGAAATAATAACAATTCAGGAGGTATTCCACCTAACAGTGGTATCAGAGCGATTCATAACTCTTGCATGTACAGTCTGCATTCTGCTGTTATCTGCACCCTGGGCTTTCCTCAGTCTGCAGATTGCATGCGTTGGCTGCTCTAACGTTCATGCGTGATGTGATAGTCCCATTCTCAGCATAACTTCCTCTTTTCACCTCTGGTTGTTGGTATTCCATCTTTGCGTGTTTGTGTGTTGGTAATAGCGTTGGTACCAACAAACCCTTAATTCTTACCTACATTCACCTCTACATGCTAGCCGCACCACTACCCATGACAAAGTTGCAGAGGTGACCTAGTGCGATCTCCTCCACAAAGATTGTGAGTTCGATGGTGTACATCTACATAACAGAGCCCACGAACTTGTGACCTATGAATTCATTCCACGATTGTGTACACTGCTCATTGTCTGGTTTACTCTCTCTGCATGCTACTTGGAGCCAGTTTACACTCTATCTTTGTGCGTGAAGAACTTCTCTCGGAGTTTGTCGGTGTATACAAGTATACACAGAGAAGAGTAGGAGTCCTCATACTTGCTACTGGAGTTATTCCTAGCCACAAGCACAAGCTACGACCTCAGTTATTACTACCCGTGAACACGAGCTGCAACTCGAGTTTTTGTTCCATGGTCTTTCAAAGTATCCCCGTGTGTGTCTGGCACTCTTTTGATGCTGCGTTGAACCACTGGTGCGGTGAGCATGGAGCTAACCTACAAGAGAATGTATAGCTCTAGATATTCACGTCATCATACAACTGCGTGAAGTGGGACTGTGTTGATGATTCTGTATCTGCTGGAAACTTGAATTGAGTATTTGTAAGAATTTGCAAATGTTGATGAGTGAACATGGTGGGGACTCATGCTCTCATACATTTGCGTGGAGGTAAAAGCAATTCATATTATATGTTGCAATTGATTCATAAACCCTAGATTTTTGCGTGAAGTCTATCTAGAAACTTCTGCAAGCATTTGTTTATTTTCATTGAGTGAAGAGCCTCGTGATTGCTATATTGGAACCGTGACTGTTGCATGAAGAGTTTTATATTCTACGAAGTGCTGCTATGAATGTTATAACATGGAATTGTTGTATTTTCTCCTTTCGATTTAGAGCTGTGCTTTGAGCTCGAAACTGTGACCAGTATAGGAGAAGATTGTTGGTGTTTGCTATGACCGCTTTGAAGACTGATTATCATTGACATTGTTGTAAAGCTTGAGGAAGGTGGCAGAGACTTAGACCTGCACCTTTACTCTTTCTTCTCTTTCTCCTATTGTTTTTGTTGCAAGATTCAATCACAGAAGATGCAATCTATAGCATCTGTAGTTGGTGCCACTCTCACTGGCAAAGACACTTATCCAGAATGGTGGAGGAAGATCAAATATGACTTCATCTACAATGACCTTTGGGACGGTATTTGCGAAGACACCACAATAGAGACAGAAGCTGGAGGGCCCATAACCAGAGACCCAGGACCTCCAGAATCTGAGAAAGAGAAGGCCATTTGGAAAACAAAAGACAAAAAAGCTTTAGCGGTAATCACTACCACAGTCAGTGAAGAGGTGAGCCAGCACATATTGCCTGCAAAATCATGTTTTGAAGCACTAAAAACGTTAAAAGATATGTATGATTCACACTCTGAAATGGAAGTTATTCAACTAATGCTAAAACTATTCAGTTTAGAAGTAAAAGACAATGATCCCATGTTACTTGCCTCTGAAATCAAAGCTATCATGCACAAGATTCAAGCCACTAGTATGAAACCAGATCTTCCCCTTGCAACATTTGTAAAATCTTTGTATCCTTCTCACTCCAACTATCTTGAGTCGTTGCAAGCAAGTGACAAGTTCAAATCACTGACATTTGACACCCTAGTAGAGAAGATAGCTAACAGAGAAAAAGCTTTTGGTAAGAAGACAACCGAGCATTCTGGAGAACCACTTTGCTTTGCTCAAAAAGCAAAGAACCACACCAAAGACCAATCCAAATATCATCCCAAAGGAGAAAGCAGCAAGAGAGGCAGAGGAAGAAGAAACTTTAGAGGTAGAGGAGGCAGAAACAACTCCAGCAAAAGATCAAATTTGAAGTGCAAGCGTTGTGGAAAGATTGGACACACAACAGATCAATGTTGGGCTTCGTGGGACTCCATCAAAGACAGACATAACTAGAAGAAAGATGACAATAAGAACCAAGATGCTAGTAAATCTTCAGATTCTGCTCATTGTATTGTTGCACATTGTAATCTTGGTATTAATGAAATGACTTCACTTTCGTCTTACACAGATTGTTGGCTACTTGATACTGGTGCACCATCACACATGACTTTTAGAAAAGACTGTTTTGAAGAACTTAATGAAACAATAAATGGCATAGTTTACTTTGCAGATAAGTCAAGTCTTAAACCAAAGGGAATGGGCACCATTCGGCTGAAGATGCCTGGATTCCTTGATTTCTTGTTGAAGAATGTTCTTTATCTTCTAGAGTTGTAGAGAAGCCTACTGTCCTTGCTACAGATTCGACAGCAAGGCCATTCCATCCACATGTTTGATGGAATCGTAGAAATAAGAAAGTCCTCTGACAACCAAGTCATCATGACTGGATACAAAGATGGGAAGCTGCTGAAGCTAAAGGGTTCATCTGCAAGGGTTCAGAACTATGCCTACCTCTCTCAGCATGGAGAAGGTAATTTGTCATCAAGTTTATTGTGGCATGCAAGATTTGGTCATCTGAATTATAACAGTCTTCGTTTGTTGAGAAAGAATGGTGTATTTGGTTTACCCACCATTCCCAAAGAGAAGAGCAAATGTGATGCATGTATATTAGGGAAACACAGTAAGCTGCCATTCCATGAATCTAATTTCAGAGCAAGTAGGAAATTAGAATTAGTGCATTCTGATTTATGTGGTCCAATGCCAACTCCTTCTGCCAATGGGAATAAGTATTTTATGACCTTTGTTGATGACTACTCAAGAATGTGCTGGATTTACTCATTAAAGACAAAATTAGAAGCATTTCAAACATTCAAGGACTTTCATGCATTGATAGAAAAACAAGCACTATCTAAAATTGGTACACTTCGTACTGACAATGGGAAAGAATACACTTCAAATGCTTTTGAAGATTATCTTCACCAACATGGAATTGCACATCAGACTACAGTTCCCTACAATCCTCAACAAAACGGTGTTGCAGAAAGAATGAACAGAACCATAATGAATATGGTACGCTCAATGATGTTTTTTAAGAATGTAAAGCTAATGTTTTGGGGTGATGCAGTGAAATGTGCAGCCTATTTGAGAAACAGAAGTCCCTCAAATGCTCTTGATAACAAGACTCCACATGAAATGTGGTTTGGCCATCTCCCTTCAGTCAGGCATCTCAGAGTTTTTGGTTCCACCTGTTATGCCTTGATTCCAAAGGAGCAAAGAAACAAGCTTGGTGCTCGAAGCAGAAAATGCATTTTCCTAGGGTACGAAGAAAACTCCAAGGCATATCGTCTGTATGATGAGGTAAACAAGAAGTTTGTTATTTCCAGAGATGTCATTTTTCTTGAGACCAATAAAAATGACGAGTCCATTGAGAGACAGCTTGATCATTTGGAAAAATATCCTCATCCAAAGAAATATTCTGAAAATGAATATGAAATTCCAAACCTTGAAGGGGGGATTCCTATTCTGAAAATGAATATGAAATTCCAAACCTTGAAGGGGGGATTCCTATTCTGGATCAATCTTTGGAATTTCCATATGAAGCACCAACTCTCCCGCATGAAGAAGTTCTTGCTACTTCACCTAAACAAGAGATTCAACTGGATGATGTGATTGAGAGATTTGGAAGACTCAACCTTGAAGGAAATGAAGCACCACCAGCTGATCAACCAGGACCATCACGAAAGATTCCTAAATGGGCCACAAAGACACTTGAAAGCGTCCATCCGGATGAAGTTGGAAAGACGGGAACGAGAAGTTCAAAAAGACATGAAGATGGAGGAGAAGCAGATAATTCAGGTGATGACATGGATGTATCATTTGATTGTGAATTTAATTTATCTGCTAACTTTGAACCAACTTCCTTTGAAGAAGCTTCTACTCGAGTTGAGTGGAAAGAAGCTATGCAGAATGAGTATGATGCACTCATGAAGAATGGAACTTGGAAGCTGGTTGACCCTCCAGTTGGAACCAAACCAATTGGCTGCAAGTGGGTGTACAAGAACAAATACAGATTAGATGGCTCACTTGATAAGCACAAAGCGAGGCTTGTAGCAAAAGGCTATGCACTGAAGGAAGGAATTGACTATGAAGAAACGTTTTCTCCTGCAGCAAAATGGGCTACCATCCGTACCTTACTCTTTTTAGCTGCTCAGAACGGGTGGAAAGTTCATCAGATGGATGTGAAGACTGCTTTCTTGAATGGAGACTTGAAAGAGAATGTCTTCATGTCTCAGCCAGGAGGCTTTGTTGTGAAAGGAAAAGAACAAAAGGTATGCAAGCTTCTCAAATCCTTGTATGGCCTAAAACAAGCGCCTCGCGCATGGTATGAAAAATTAACCGAGCATCTTTTGAAGTTAAACTTTGAACATTTTTATCTTAATGATGCAACACTGTTTATAAAGAAAGTTGGAAGATCTGTTGTGTATCTTGTGGTGTACGTAGATGATCTTTTGATGACAGGGAACAATGAGAGCTATATAGCATCCATAAAGAAAGATTTGAAAAAGATCTTTGAAATGACAGATATGGGACATCTCCACTATTACTTAGGAATTGAAGTCACTCAACATCCTAAGTACATATTCCTGTCTCAGAAAAAATATGTTGGAGAACTACTAGACAAATTTTGCATGACAGAATGCAACCCTATTTCTACTCCAATGGAACAGAAAATGAATCTCACATCAAGCGAAGGAAAAGAATTTGAAGATGCGACCAAGTATCGACAACTTGTAGGAAGACTTATCTACCTTACAACAACTAGACCAGATATTTCTTATGTTGTTGGCATACTTTCAAGGTTCATGCATAAACCTTGTGAAGGACACTGGTCTGTTGCAAAAAGAGTTCTAAGATACTTGAAGGGGACTCAAGACGTTGGACTCAAGTACCCTAAGGTGGATGACTTCAAACTTATTGGGTGCTCAGACTCAGATTTTGATGGCGATAAGGAGACATGAGTATCAACTTTTGGATACACTATGAGTCTTGGATCAGCAGCTGTCTCATGGAGATCACGCAAACAGTCAGTTCCGTCAGATTCAACAACAGAAGCAGAATATGTGGCTGCAGCTGAAGCAACGAAAGAAATAGTATGGCTCAGGAAGATACTTGAAGATTTGCAAGAAAAACAAGAGAACTCCACTCCATTATTGATCGACAATACTTCTGCAGTCAAGCTGGCTAAGAATCCCAGATTCCATGATCGAACCAAACACATCAACACAAAGTATCATTTGATTCGACATCATGTAGAGGCCAAGACAGTCCATCTTCGACATTGTTCCACAAATGATCAAGTTGCAGACATCTTCACGAAATCCCTTGGATGAGAAAAGTTTGAAAGATTCAGAAACATGTTCGGACTTACTAACACCCCTTTGGATTAAGAGGGGGATTGTTGGAATATAATCCGTCAGGATTATACGTTATTGTAAATATTAGGAATATGAAGAGACTCTCGGATGTGTGATCCCAAGAGTCACTGTAAATGTATAAATAAAGGCATTCTATGGAGAAATAATAACAATTCGGGAGTTATTCCACCTAACACTCAGGATTCAAAGAGCTGGAGGATGCAAAAAATATTCAGAAGGAGAAACAAACGATGCGTTGTGGATGCTATGACCCAAAAACTGGGCTGCACGGAACTTGTTGACGCCTTCCATGGCTCGTGTTGAGTTTCTTATCATCCTAAGGGAGGCAATCTTAGCATTAATACCCATCACATGGGATGCGATGCCAAAATTGCATGTACACCAGCTAGACGCCAGGAAGCTTGTGTGCTGTTGGATGTTGGTAGAACGTCGGTTGTTGCGTATTCGTCGAGGAGGGGGTGCTTCCACCCTAGAGCCTTGGTTAGTGAATAGTTCGGAAGATGGGGCGCTAGGAGTAGGACATATGCCACCCTTGAGCCCCCTTTGAGACCACCAAACCATGCTTATGTTCCTAAGGGACATAACTTGAAGTTTTTAGAATGTCATTCACCTTAGAAATTCTGACTTTTAGCTTAGCCCCTTGATTTGCTAAGATGTTTGCTTCCAAATTATTGCTTCTGAGGATGTGAACAAAAGAGTTTTGAACATTTATAGAGGTTTGTCGAATCCGTTCATAAATCCTTCGAATTTTGACTACTTTTTTGTTGTAACCATAGATCATTTTGTGGATGACTTGTATAGAGTCTCCCATGGATGTGACTTTGGTGATCTTATTTTGCTTGACTTGTTCCATCCCAAAGAGAAGCACAAGCCATTCAGCTTCATTGTTGGTTTTTCGTCCAAGACCATAGGCATAAGTCGTTACTTTGTTTCCTCTGGGATCGAAAATAATCCTACCCGCACCTGCCTTCTGAGCATAATAAGTTTTTTTAATGATTATAGAAATTATATATAATTGGAATGTTAATTTTACAAATACCTCTTTACATTGTATCTAATATGCTTTGTGAAATACAACTCCTAATTTTGAGAAATGTTAATGTTAAAAAAAATTATTAAAAACAAAGGAAAGTTTATTTATATATTTAATTTTAGAGATATTTATATTTGAAATACAAATACACATGTTAAAGTTGTTTTATTAATTATCAAAATGGAAAAAATACATAGTATACACCTAAAAAGGATGTAGAGATTGATTTTATCTATGAAATTCTAAAATCACTCTAACATGGAATCTTGTTACATTAGGTAACTAGAGACCTAAGAGAGATGACAAAATTTAGGTGTAAGTATTTTTTCAATTGCACCAAGACTTTCCACAACAATCTCGAGTGAGTATTGCCATTCATCATTATAGAAGCATCCTAGAATTTCGAATGTCATGTGCATAGGACCAAAACATGCTAAGAGAGATGAGAAAATTTAGGTGTAAGTATTTTTTCAATTGCACCAAAACTTTCCACAACAATCTCGAGTGAGTATTGCCATTCATCAATATAGAAGCATGCTAGAATTTTGAAGGTTATGTGCATAGGACCAAAACATGGTATGTAATATTTGGAACTATGAATGTATGGTGTTGTTGGGCATTGCCCATGTAACACCTTGTTTTTGGGCATTGCTCACGTAACGCCTTGTTTTTAACCCCACAATGTAGTGATGCAAAGGCTAGACACCGAACATAAATGGTTTAGGATGACTAAAGGTATTGTAAATACATGCTTTTGATAATATAAAATCTCTAATGGCTACAAATGAGGAAGGATGGAGAAGAGATGGGGTGTTATGATTCCACAAGAGGGGGAAGTGAAATGGGGTCCAAGGGGAAATTACCCTAGTGACTTATTAACTCAAGTCATTGCCCTTGTCAAAAAACCTTATAGAGTGATTTTACCTCAAGACCCCAAAATCCATGTTTATGATAGTGGATTAATTAGATTTTAATTACTAATTATCCTAAGTTAAGATTAAGAGGGTTAATGTGGGCTCCTCATAAGTGCCACATGTTCAGTTCTCAACATGCATAAAAAAGGTTGGGAATTCAGTAGAGAGGGTCATTATATCCATCATTTTCTCATCACCCTAGATGTTGATACATGTGAAAAGAAAAACAAGAGCTACCATATCCACTCATACCAATTAACTTAGGAAACCAATGCTAGTGGGATTAGTGCCCTTGTAAGCGAAACCTAACCTACAATTGACATCCATGGGTTTCAAGCATATAGACTCCCTAGGCATCCTGTGTTAGAGCACTAGAAGGGAGTGGGGAAAACCTGATGGACTACAATGCAAAGAAGGGGGTCGCATTTCTTATGTTGTGCAGGTTGATAAGGTATGAGTACTAGAGGATTGGGATAGTTGTGGAGGGGGTTTCTACACTAGAGGGTTGTGTGATTTGCTGAGTGGAGAAATTGGGTAAGCTTCACCCTTCTAGACTGATAGCCCCAGCTCGGGGGTAGTTGGAATGATAGCCCCAGCTCAGGGTAGTCTCTGTCATAAAAATAAATATTGTGATAGAGTGCCTATGACTGGGAGGAATGTCCTTCGTCTACAGCGAGTTGGAGGACCTTTAAAAGGTAAGTTCCTCAATTGTGTATGAGTTCCATGGATTATATTTATATTATGTGTTTGTTTAAATTATTGCTTATTGAAATGTTTATGTACATGAATTTATTGAACATGGATTTGTTGTATTCGTGGTAGGCATGATTGTATATTTAGAATGGGTATTTTTAGATAGTTGATTGGGTATTTTAGAGTGGGGATATATGTGTGTGTGTGTGTGATCTGAATTGGTATCAGGGATGAAATTTATATGTGGAATTGGGTACCCTGCGGTCTCCATAGCGGAAAGAAGTTACCAAGTATGTGACAGAGTGGTATCAAAGCTATAGGTTGCAACACTAGGACTGCATGGGATAGATTTAGTAAGGATAGGAATGAGTTACACGTTGCACATGAAGTGTTTCACAAAATGGCTTAGTGACTAATATTTGGGAAAAAATGTTGAATTCTCTAATTATTAAATTCGGGGTTGTAATTAAATAATTCAATTATTGTTTGAATAATTGTGACAAATATGGAGAGAAACTAAAGTGACATTTAGAGTTTCCGTGGGTTTTGGGGATAGAGTGAAATATACTATTCGCAAGGCAAACTACTTGACAAAATACCCTAGTAGAAAGCTATGGTTTTAAATACAATGATTTTATCTTCAGAACCAGCATGAGAATTGATAACCAAAAATTGTGAATGGAAGTTGGCTATAATTTCATGAATTATGAAATTTTGGGCTAAGAAATGTGGTTAAGAATTCGCACACGTGCCAAAGATTACCAGTTTTGTCAATTGACAAAAGAAATTATAGTTTGGGGAAAGAAGCCATGTGTAAAATTCATGTAGCCACCTATTGATGGAAATTGACAGGAAAAAATCTCAACTAGAAACATAATAGATGTACATTTCATGTTAGCCACGTATTTCGAAAAATTGAAATTCAAGTAACCATATAAATTCAAAACTTTTGGAAATTTGATGTGGGTCCCACAAATTCCACATGGAAAAAAGGTATGACATGGACCAACCACGTGGAGTGAATGGACATGTGATGATACTATAAAGGATTCATATATGTGAATGGAATCCACATAAGCAATACCATGAATCATGTTGATTCCATGGATAGCCCAGAATAAATATGGACATCTAGATCAATAGATCGTGACCATTCACTCAAATGGAGACGTGTGAGTCTTAACATGGGGATAATTGTCACGAAGGACTAAAATTTGATCATGCAAGTTACATCAAACAACATTAACCATTGATGAAAATAAGAATTGATTATACCTTATCTCGAGGATCATACTGTGAATGGTTGAGATTTGTTCATGCATGTTCCTTCGCACGATCTTGATTGTACATGCAAATAAGAAGTGAGAATACCTTATCTTGAGGATCCTACTGCAAATGGTTGATATTTAATTGTACATGTTCCATCGCATGATCTTGATTGTTCACACAGATAGAAGTAAGTGTACCTTATCCTAAGGGGTATCACCGCAAATATTTGAGATTAAGTCGGGTAGACGAGATGGGTTGATCTAAATTGTTCATGCAAATGAACTTTATTGGTATCTCTTACATGTAGCGCTACCTAGATCATTTTTGGGATCCTAGATCATTTTTGGATCTGAGATCGACAGATCCTAATCATTTGTTCATGGGATTCCCTCTGAATAGGCTAAAATTGTGGCACAAAAATCTCACGAAATTACGATGACTTTGAGGATTCTATCGATAGAATATGACACGGTAGAGGCGCCAAATAACCTGGACATGGTTGATGATGACATGTAGTACCTCAAAATCACATAGGTAGCCATGTGTCATGCCACGCCAGCATATTTCCATGTCAGCATCAATAGAAAATGTTAGAAAAAGTATGGAGTGAAAATTTTGTTTTTACAATAACAAGAGTATATGAACTCAGAATTCGACATTTTTTTTGCGTCTGTCCTCGATGAGGAGGAATATAAAAATTATAGAGAGAGGCATGGGTCTGTTGAACTTCACTTTTCTATAAATGATGAAATAATGACTTTTAAAGGTTCAAACCCAACAAGGGATGAAAATTGTATGGCATAGTTGTTGACTAGGCACAAAGATAACCTAGGTGGATTTTGGCTAAATTCCAATCATTTTGGAGCATAAGTGTAAAAGAAAGCCAAAATCCAATATTTGGGCACATGCTTTTGCAATTTTGGAAATCTTCAAGGAGGTAAAAGTGACCTAATATGTCAAAACCAGAAAAATATATAGACTCGACACTTTATCTACTCATTGGAATGAAAAAAACTTGGATAGATGAATTTTTTCTAGTTTTGCTCCATTTGTGAGACAACGTCTTTTGCTAAAAATTCTAAGTTTGGAGGAAGTGCAATAGTTAAAAAAATGGCAATTCCATAATTTTATGAAAATTGAAGAGAGCATCAAATCATGGATCTAAAAGTGTTTGAGTACTTATAATTATATAGTATATCAACACCCCACATAAATAAAATAAAATTTTATATTTTATATTAAAAAAACCCTAAACTTATATTATTTTCCATATTTGCTTGTATAGGGATCAGAAGTTGGTCTACGAGATTAAGTGCAAGTACAAGAAGAATGTAAAATTAGGTAAATTTACAAACTTCAGAGAGATGTAACTTTCAACAATGAGCTCATAAATTAGAAAGGATACAAAAATTGGAAAGAGTGTCAATAGAATAATAAATAATGACAATTAGATCAAAATAAGTGTTTTAGATCTGTTTAGAAATCAGATAGAAAAGGTGCTTGTAGCTCTAATTTGACAAATTGCCAAATTGGTAGTTTCAAGATTTCTTAAATATATATGAAAACTTTTTATTGAATTTTGAAATTAAAGTTTATCTAACAGATTTGATGGTATGAACACATTGCAAATACAAGTTTACATTAGATCTAAACATAAACCAAAGTTCAAAACAGTGTTGAAGAAGCAAAATGGAAGAAGGGGAAATTCCACATAGTCGTTAAGAAGAGGTAAAAGGATTAAATATTGGTGTGAGTAATGAAGAAACAAAATCTAATTGGCATAGAAGAAACATTGAGCCAATAAAGATGGTGGAAACAATGAAAATATTGAAGATGGAGGTGCAAAGCTATAAAGATGACAATGAAAAGACGTTAAAAGGTCAGGAGTAATAAAATCAATTAAACACTCAACTAATGCAGAGCTTGCATTTACTGAAGAGGAAAATGTAGACTGTGTCATCCTCATTTCAAAATAAAGAAGACATGGAATGTTCAAAGAAGAGATCACATGAAATATACAGGTATTCCAATCGTGCTACCAAGAAGCGGACTGAAGTTTAGTTCCGATCTTGTTAAAACCTCTGTAATGACTTATTTAAAACATTGTTCAACAATGGCATGTAGCGCTCTTCATTGATACACATAATATATACACATGAACTATGTCAATATTGGTTTTAAATTGCTGGAGGAAAGCACTAGATTTGTATGTTATGGGAGCTACGACCTTCCTTGAGTATTGTCTTGGTGATTTGATGTTCAAACATTTGTCCAAAATAGTTAATGCATCTTGGATTAATCAATGGTTTGGGTAAACCACTATTATGTCATCCTATTCGGTCAATACCTGGTTCTGAGAATATTTTTCATGGTCCGAATATTTAGAAAGTTACCCACAGGTTATTTGTTTAACTGGAACTTCTTGCTCACATAATCTTTTGAATACTATATTTATTAGGGATTTTGCATGTGTGTGTACTTCAGGTACAAATTGCACATTTTTTCTTTTTTCTTTTACGAACAATAGCTATGGAAAACTAAGTTCATAGATCTAAGTCTCTTGATTTCGAGTTATGGGTTGAATTAGATGGTTAGGGTATAGTATACAAAGTGACTTTTCTTTTTCAAATTTTCATTTCAATGAATTTTAATCTCTAAATTGTTTACTGACTTCCGGGTTTAATTTCCAGGTCTATAACATCGACCATTGTATAAAATTATGGTATATACCAGAAATACCATCTTGTAGAAGAAATATCGTTTGTTCAATTATCTTATATATACCTTATTTGATCGTGATTTTAATTACAAATGATGTGAAGTCTATATTTATTCCACAAATCTAAATGCATTACATCGTCCAATTTCACAATGTGAAGTATGTAAACTTGTTCATATTTTATTATTAATAATTAGTTTAGAAATTTATTGTAATTTCTACATAGTTTTTTTAAAATTAAAGTTATATTTAACTTAATGAACTAATGAAGACAATGTTTGGCTTCTTCAAGGCAATTTATTTGATGAAATCTCTTTAGTGAGCATATTTTATTTCTTACCACAAAGATAGGTGTCTAGTGCATCTTTTCCTACACAAGTTCTTTAGTCATACAGTAATAAAACTACTGTGAGATAAACACAAAAAATAATCAAGAATGAACACGGTAAATCAGAGGCATATCATGCATATCATGCAATCTAACCATAGGCCCAAGTAAATGTCAGACTCGTTGAGCCACTTTATTGTATCAACTTCAATGGTTTTTATTCTGATGCCATATGTGTTACCACTCCAGAAGCACTTCACAAAGCTTCTATTGTGTGGGCCAAAATGGCCCTGTCGAGATGCTTGGCATGGGCAATAATGCATAACAATTAATTATATCATTATTGAAAGAGAAACTATGTTATGCATTTCCAATCCAAATCCAAATTGTCCAAATTGTCCAAACTTGATCGGTGGGGACTACGCTACCATGCAACCCTTGTTACATTTGTATTAAATGGATCAAATGGATCACAAATGCTATGAATACAACAAATACTATACAATTAATAATAAAAAAATCTAACAAACTTTCTTGGCTCTTGTAGTCTAAGAGTAAAGGTATATAAACATTTAATGCAGGGATATATTTAATCCCATGTAATTATAGACGCCCTTTCTTAATGAACTTTTATCCTTAGAAACACAAGAAGTTATAAAGGTCCCTAAGAGTTCTCGTGAAAGAAATCTAAGGTGTCAAAGTAATTTATCAATATAAGTCTGAGGTGTCAAAGTAAAAACTTCTACAATCTAAAGAATATAATCCTATACCAGTAGAGAGTGTCTATAGGATAACCTTGTCCCACCAACATAGAAGAATCCCCATGAATTATGATATCCAAAAGGGATGGTTCAATTTAAGTAAATTTGGGAAGCAAGAGGGAACAAGCTCAAGTTCATAGTTTTACACCTATTATCACAACGAAAGCAGAGTCCTTATGATATCATAGTCAGTTCTGCAACTAATCAAAAGATGATCCATCTACTTTAATCCAAATGTTAGGAGGAAAATTAACACAAGATAATGATAGTGGACTATTATTGAAAGCAGAGAGGTAAAGATTCATAATTCCTTAAATATACATGTATCAATGAAATAGGATGCGGTGGAGAAAGACCATCCTACCTTGGTCATACACTCAAATATACAACCTGATTTTAAGAAGGACTTGTTGAGGCCTGGGAATTCGCAGGCGGCAACAGTAAGGGATTCTCCCCAATCAGCGTTCCCAACTAGCCCGCTGACTGTTTGGTATAGGGAATCCGTCCGGTTTACGGTCCGGCTACCGTAGGTCAAAGTAACAACAAGGGTTTACCGGTTGCGGCCCGGTCCACCGGAATTTGTATTTTGACTTAATATGCAATGCATATGCCTATCTAAAACGTGCAGGGTGATAAGGATGCCAGGAACCACACAAAGTGCTGCGCAGGTTCTTACCTCTTGTCTTATGTTCACAACATCTAAACCACATATGCAGCTATGAACTAAGATGATTAACTATCTATCCCCGGGGAGCCAAAACAATTATTATTTAGTAATGCATTAACTTCATGTAGGATAAACACAATCACAGGTAACTGATACTTGTATTTACAGCACATGAAAGAGAAATTATTCCAACAATCAGATAGCTAACTGTTATGTGAAGCACCAGCATTACTAAGAGTGAATTTTCCACAAAATAAACCGGAAATCATTTAACAAGACATAAGTCATAGTGTTAGAACGATCTCACAATTCATGGACATATGCTGAAAAACAAAATAGTTCATTTTCCTGCCATCCATTGCACACCATTTGGAAAATCCCACAGCACTTTCTTCAACAGGAAAACTACAATTCTTTATTGCAAAAAGGAAATAGTTCTTCTTTACAATAGTTCCTCCAGTGTGACCGAGGAAAAAATCCCCTTCTTTGTCTCTCTTCCCTAGTTTTATACAAAAAGCAAAAAATGCTTGGGTTGCCCAAAGTGACCTTTGGGCTCCCCAACGCTTCAATTTCTCTCTACCTCTTACAAAATATTATATTATTACAAAGTTTGACCATCCTTCTCACTCGGAGGGGCCCACTTGGTCTTCCAAAAATTTCCGCCATGCTACTGCCTCCTTGGCGAGTCCTTCAAACGAGTGGGGTTCTAGAAATTGTATATTCAGCTCGAACTTATCTGCCTGGTTCCGAATAGCTTCTATTCTGGCCTTGTTCAGGTGCACCTGTTCCTCCAATAGCTGAATACTAATGGCTGCATGTCCAATTTCATTTTTCAGGATCGGCTCATCAAGGGCTCTGATACCTTGGACCTTGGCTTCATCCTCATGCTGCCTCGTCTGCAACATCCCTGTAATTGTATCATGATCAGGGAATTTGTGTAGCCTATGTTCAGCCTCCACTTGACAGCGATTATAGTTGACCAGGGCTCTTCTAAAGAACTCTGTACATGCTCCCTTCGCTTTCTTCACTGCCTTCTGAAAATCCTCTGCAGAAATAACAGCAAACTCGATCAGATCGTGGTCCCGCTTCAAAGCCTGCTTATCTTTAACTGGTAGCTCA
>LPNX010937094.1:190777-200777 GCA_001517045.1 Pseudotsuga menziesii | reverse complement strand
CTGAGAATTTTGGAGTGGGAGTCACTCTAGAGGTAGAATTTTGCATTGAATCAATTCAAATACTGAATCCTGATTGACGCAGCCATGACCAGCACTGAAGACTGTAATGGGGAAATAACAATTCCATGACAAACGATGGTCTACTATTTGTTAATGGCACACTTAAGGGACTCAAAACTCTAGTTAGGCCAAAAAGAGTTTTTTATCCACTAGAATTCACTCCTACATTAAGTATGCTCATACTCTTTGAGGGACCTACTCACTGAGGAGAGCTTCGCCTTTCCATACCCTCCATCAAGCCTACCCATCCCTTTAATATTGAGATTCCAGGAGAAGAGTGACTCGCTAGTATATTTACTTTGACGAGCTTGGGGGAAACCTATACTTTCTCCTTACAACCCGTGCAAAGTCACAGTAGTATTGACCTTTTTTTTAGGTTGCGAACTATCCAAACCCTTTACCTTCCATTGGCGACAAGAGGCAAAGATGTTTTGCGAAATTTTACAGTACTAAAAATTTACTCACTAAAAATAATTTACTCCTAAAATTTACTCACTAAAAATTTAATTCTCCAAAATCATGATGGATGGAAACTCTCTGGTGAGGGGCCGAATAGGTTTTTTATCAAACATTCACTAAAAATTTATCGATTCACAGTACTTACTAGGGATTTTGTAAGCAAAGAAGGTGGTGTTGATGCCAGAGGTGCAAAATTCATAGCCCGCCTCTTCAAAAGTCTCCAGGTTCTCTCCAATGTTTCTTTATCCATGGCATCTGTACTCCCCGGCCTCCAGTTGTACTCCCCAATTCCTCTAGTTTGATGGTTCACTCCAAGCAATCAATCTACTAGCACCATCTTGGTAAAGAGACTGGCTATTCCTCATAGCATAACTTCCTTTCTACCATGAACCAATTGGCTCTTGGCTGCACTAACTTCTGAATCTACCCGTCAAGGAATGTCATTTGAAAGCGAAACCAGGAAACAAGGCAAAATGGGACCTATATTAACTAACTGGTTATCTCCTTCTCAAAGAAAGTAATATATAAGAAAAGAGGTCGAACAATAAAAAAACGGTAAAGAAAGTTACCAGTATAAATAATATGTATAAAGGCAAGTTCCCCGTTTGAAATAGGCACCCGGAGATAAAACTGATCATGGCACCAAGGTTTGTAAGAATCGCCCTCAATAAAAATATTCTAACGAATATTTCCTTTCATAAGAAGGCATCAACTCCTATATCAACTCTGTGATCGACTGCATGGAGTAGCATAATGAGAATTAGCATCGACTGATCTTTACGCATACTTGGATTGATTAACAACATCGCCACCTGATCACATCGACTTATACATGAAGTACAAACATCGAGTGTATCAACTCTTGGGATCAACAAACACTTGTGAGCACTGTTGAAAAATGGATGTAGGTTTCTGGATATATCACAAATCATAAATGACACCCTCTGACATTATGCAATATACACCCACCATATCCATATTACTTGCAATTAAAATTTGGTTTTAGAAACCACTTTTATTAAAGTTCAAATTCTAGAAAAATTAAGAAAAAATTAACAGCGACTTATAGAAATAGCTAAACATAAAAAATACATGATTAATTTTTTACCAAAATTAATAAATCACTTCCTCTCACATATGGAAAATTAGTACTAGCTCTTTCTTTGACAATTGGGTTTATATGCTCCAAAGCACTATAGACCTCTCTTCTCCCAAAGTTGGAATGTTGCTTACCAAGGTTACTCTAGATCTTTTACTAAGGATAAATGATGCAGGGGAATCACTCTTAAATTGCAACATGGCCATTCGAACATTAATATTCTAAATTTTACAAAAGGGAGTGGGTTTCCCTTAATTGAATATTCTCCATATGTTTAGTTTAGTGGTAATCAATTTAGTGAACTAGTTCTGGAAAGAATCGAGTTAGCTTTGCTGTCAATGGAAGAGTTAAGTTAGAAATAGGATAGAATGCAATTGAATTCATTTAGGATATCTTGTGAAGCTGTCAGATTGTTAGCATAAATTTAGGAATTAACTTTCTAATTCTATATTTCGTTTCCTTCTCCTTTTGTATATATTCTGAATTAGTATGTTAAAAGGTTGGATTCTTCGAGTAATGGAAGGCTTATTTCTGTATGAGATTGTTGTAATCCCCAAAGTTAATCAATGAGTCTTACAAATCCTGGGGGCTGCTCATGAATCTTACAAATATAACAATATTAAGCAGATTACACAGTTTTAGTATTTGGGAAAGCATTATACTTTACTACAAAAAAAGAGGTGCAACAGCAGGTAAAGACTTGCACAACTCCTCTCGTAAGTGTTTCTGGAAGGGGTCCCGTAGGCAAAGTAAAGAGTCCAGGTCCCTCCCTTGAACCTTGAAGCGAGGAAATTCTTAGATATTATAACCTTTAGTCTGAAATCCTGTACACAACATTTTTGGTCTACCAACCGTTGAATTGCTAGTTCCTGAGTTTTATCTGTAAACATAGCAATATTATTATGAACCTGGGTAGGTCTGACCTATTTTCAGGGCTGCAACTTGTGAAAATCATAGGATATCCAATAATAGATTTGATCCTTATGGCCTATTATAGTGCATATATAGGTGTAGCATTCCTCTGTTACTATAAGGGAATTATGATCTAGCCATTTCATCTCCACCACATCCACAACAAAGAAAAAAAACATGAATAGAAAAAAAACACAATAGATAATCAAGAAAAACACAGAACAAACCTGAAGGTCTAAACATTGATGTCATTCTGAAGGCAGTGGAGACCCAACGTGAAGCTCAATACCAATATTTGTCAATTTTAATTTCTGTCCACCGACACCAATCTCATCACCATGTTTAGAATTGCCTGAATTCCAATTCCATTTACTCTTCTTAGATGTGTCTTCAAGCATCTTCTTAGATTCAGACATATTACTTGTAAATCTAGTCCTCTTAGCCTAAGTATTGAACACAGTAGGTCCACGTCAGAATTGAACTCCCTGTACAGGTGTCTGAAGGATAAGGAAAGAAAACAATTCTTTAGGAGCCCAATCCTTTTCAACCAACAATCATATATTACTCAGTGACTGCAACTTGGTGAGACCTCTGGCCCAATCAATTATCATGACCTTTGATTTGCCAAAAATAGAAAGCTAGAGAATTTTTTTTTTTTTGCGAACCATAAAAGCCCCCATAAGGATAAAAGTTCATGCAATTGCTTTGTTGGATCTCTGAAGATCGAGGTGCATGGCACTAATATTACTAATAGAAGGTAGACAACTTACAAAAATTACACTTCATTGCCAAATTTGCAATTTTCCATGACACAATTAAAAATGACTAACATAAATGACTAATTCATATTCTTCTAGCTAGTCATTTTTTATGTCGTGACTAAATTAGTCATTTATTTTAGTCATTTTTAACTCTGTCACTTATTGTCTAGTCATATTTGTTAACTAGTGACTAAATTAGTCATTAATTTTAGTCGTTTATAGTCGAGTCAATCAAAATTGCTTATATTTAGTAGTAAATCACTTGGAAAACCTGTGGTGACTAGAACTTTTAGTCACTTAGTATCTAATTCCTCATTTTGTACTAGTGAATACGTAGGGAAAATGCCCACATTTGTGGCATTGCCACCCACCCAAATCTACTATGCACCACCAATGCAAGTAGTTCAAGCCCCGCCCTGGCTCCACCTGCTCTGTTGGGATAGGCGTTTGCACAACAAAATCATCCCAACCAGCCAGCCCCCAATAACTAGCAAGGGAAAGACAGAAACAACCGACCCCGGAACCAAGCCAATAATCAACCACAGGGAGGAGGTCAACAACCAAACCCTCCTAACAATGTCACAGCTAACCGGCCAGCCCAAAATCCCCCATGACCAAATGCATCGAGACGCAACGCCCTGTTGCATACAAACCAACCATGCACAGTCTGTGAGGTCTACGGGCACTACACATTCGAGTGTCCCTTCATAAGCCACGCCAAGCAGGCCATTAGGAACAAGGTGCAACATGCCACCAACACAACAGACCAACCCAAACCCAACCCGGCACCACAAGGACCTCCTCCTATGGTGCTCCAAAACCCACTACCAGTCCAAGGGTTGGTAGCAACCGCAACCCCTCCCCAAACCAATCCCAATGCTCCAGGGGCACCTCCCATGGTCGAAATAGGTGTCCACCACCTGCTAGCTATGATGACTAAAGAGGTCAACCTATAGACCAAACGAAATTAGTATGGAACCAAAACCAAACCCGCTGACACATCGGTGACATCTATGTCCAAATTGGTCAATGCACCTCTTCAATTACCCCCTTTCCCGTGCCCCCCCATACGTTGTGTTGCCAATAATGCCACGACTAGAGTTGCTATTAGCTACAACATTATGGATGATTTTTCCCAAGCACCAACCACCATGTCCGCTCTTGAGGTACTCAAAACGTGTCCAATGTAGCGAAAAGCCTTACTAGCCACCCTTGGGGCCATAGACCCCTCTGAATCCAAGTTGATCACATTCGACAAGGAGAATGAAGAACCGCACATGCCATCAACCATCGCCTTTCAAATACCGGTATCTATATGGAATCTGGTTGTGCACTGGTGCATAGTGAATGAGGGGGAATCTACATGCGTTATGTCTACCCTAGTCTGGCAGAAACTTGGATCCCAAATTTTGCAACCATCCTCCATAACTCTGTGGGCTTATAATATCCATCCCACTAAAGCCCAAGGAATCCACCCCCATGTCCCCATCACATTATCCAGGAAGACAGTTCTGATTGACATAGAGGTTGTCAATGCTCAATTAGACTATAGCCTTCTCCTTGGAAGAAGTTATATGTACGCCATGAGAGCGGTCACATCAACTGTCTTTCGTCTCATGATGTTCCCCCACAAAGGGAAGATCGTGACGATTGATCAACTGACTTATCATGATCCGCAAGGGTTAACGGCACCCGCCAAGGATATCCCTACCATCAACACCATTGATCCGCAAGGGATGAGCACACACGCCAATGCCGTCCCCGTGGTCAACACCATGGTTAACAACATACCAACCTCCCCATTGTTGAATGTGGGACCTGGTTTGTTTGCTGATCCCACCATGACGGCTCCTTTCCCCTTAGTGTCACCACCAATGACACCAAAACAGACTACGAACTTGTGCATGATCTCATCCAGCACTGCTGCACCCAAACAACAACCGTAGCTGTATCTCCAACCGCAACCACAACACCATTCGTAGCCGCAACATCAATAGCAGCCACAACACTAGCACTAGCAGCAACATTAGCAGCACTCACAACATCATCCGCAGCAACAGCATTACGCGCAGCCGCAACCATAACCTCACCCCCACATACAACCACCAGGGATTTATCTGGGCTCCTCTCTAGTCCATACAATTCCCTTCCCTTTTCCCCCACCTAGTGTCATAAGCAAGCCAGTCATGGCCACCCTAAGCCTACCCAATTTTACATTGGGAATTCCCGTGTGGTATCTTGATCCACCAGCTCAACAACCAATGCCCCAGGTGGTCTTAACCCCTGTATAACCCATTACGGCCGAGTCTCATCCTCCACCTAACCCACAAAAACCAACCATTGCACCCGCACCACCCCACCCAAAAAGGACCAGGGGCAAGAATGTGAAAGCTACTACAGAGCCCTGACAAATCCCACCTTGCGCCGTCTGCAGAGAGTAGGGCCATTCGACTCAGAACTGCCCTGATATTCTAATGATCCGTGTGCATTTGGATGCCATGGATACAACCAAAAACCTCCCCATG
Organism: Pseudotsuga menziesii; assembly: GCA_001517045.1. Classification (NCBI taxonomy): domain Eukaryota; kingdom Viridiplantae; phylum Streptophyta; class Pinopsida; order Pinales; family Pinaceae; genus Pseudotsuga; species Pseudotsuga menziesii. Next base: position 194,961 of record LPNX010937094.1, on the reverse strand, counting down.
GTTGAACTTCCAACCGTGCCAATAGTGAGAAATAAGGCATTGAGAGAAAACCATGCTTGCGCCCTTTGCGGACTATATGGACACTGTTCTCACCACTGTCAAGACTTTTCGGAGTTTCGAATCGCTTTAGTCGACCTCTGTAAACATTCCCTTGAATTTGAGATCACCCTGATCGAAGAATTTCACTCCCCACCTCCTTCTTCGGACACCACGTCCATTTACATGATGTCCACTTCAACCGACCCTATCATCTCCACCTCCAATGGCAGTCCATCAGACCTATATCTTCATTGCTTCCACAATGGTGAGGAGATGCTTGAATCCTTAACCACCCCAGAATACCCATGGGATGACATGCAGCATCGCTCGTTCTTCCTCCCCGAATAACTTGTGTTGCAGTCTGACCAGTTTTCCATGGAAACAAAGGATTTCATTCATGGGAAATTCGACTGGTTTAAAAACCCCATTCTAGCAGCAGACACCTTCAAAGAAGGGAACATGGCCAACATCTCGCTAACCATCAAAATCAACATCTCAACCAATCCCAAGGTTGTTAAAGAAATCATGCTGGGGGCATCATGCTGTCCCGGAAGAAGTCACTGCCTATAAAGTTGTCTTCTAAGAATTCTGCGACATCTTTTCTTGGTCTTACACTGAAATGCCCAAGCTAGATCCATCCATTGTGGAACATCACATTGACACATGGCCCGATGTGGCCCCCGTACACCAAAAGCAATGGCCCATCCATCCTTCCAAAGTGGTCGCAGTTAAAGCAGAGATAGAGAAGCTGCGCATAGCCGACTTCATTTGCCCCATTGCCTACACCACTTGGGTTTCTAATCCTGTTCCCATGAATAAAAAATAGGGTACCATCCGTGTTTGAGCAGACTTCTGCGATCTCAATGGGGTGTGTCCCAAAGACAACTTCCCAGCACCCTTCATCGATCAGATTATCAATGCATGCGCCGGACATGAGCCCTTTTCCTTCATTGACGGATTTTTTGGATATAACTAAATCCAAATCCGGAAAGAAGACCATTATAAGATGGCATTCACAACCCCGTGGGGCACATTAGCGTATCAAGTCATGTCCTTTTCCCTGAAAAAAGCTAGATCCACCTTCCATCGCGCCATGACACACTGCTTATGTAGTGTAGGGATAGGTAGAAGAATAAGCTTTTCATACGAACACATAAATTGCTTTCAGTTCTCTTGAATAAGAAGGTACACTACAGGTTTGCAGAGTATCAATTGTACATTCCAGATGACTCCATAGCCCAATGGTAAAGGATACAAGCAAGCTACAGGTTTGCAGAAGATTAGTTTCACAGGCCAAATGAAGCCATATCCCAATGATAAAGGTGACTGGAACTAGTAGGTTCTTGGAAGCCTTGCACGGAGGTCTCCATCCCAGTTGGAGCCAAATGTTAGCGCCCAATTTTTCTCAAAAAATTGAAAATGTCTTTAGCATTTTTCATCAAATCCTCTTAATAGTTTTCCTAGGTCATAACCTTTTTCTTCATTGAGTCTCATTATCTCTGGAAACCATCTGAGCTTTTTTTTTTGATCTATTTTCCCAAAAATATTAGGTTTATGCAATTCTCCTTTCATGTATATATATATATATTTTATAATATTAAAACTAAAGTTTTTATATTATAATATTATATATATATTTATAAAAATAAAATAAAAAGTGTGTGTACATTAGTGACATGTTTTATGTCATTCAACTAACGCACATAATAAAGTTTATGAGTAAAACCATACTAAACACATAAAGTTAACACATGCCCAGCCACAAGGCAAGCGTAAGTGTTGAATTTTATATTCTATACACCATTGGTTTCGTCAACTATGTAAATGATAGCGCAGCTAAAGCCCAAAAGATCTAAGACATTCGATACATATGGGATTTGGTCCTTGAAGAAATCAAATAAAAATAAATAAAACGTAGGGCAAGCTGTCGGGTGTCCTATTAAATGATTCAAGTGTGATGTGCCTAAATCAAGGTGTCTTCGCTTGATTAATAGGATTTTAAATGCTAAGTAAGGTTATAGGTTGCAATCTTATTTTCAATTATCGAATCCTTCATACAGGTGTTAAATTCAATCTCAAAGTGCCAATCATTGAGAGAATAAGTTAAGTTATAAGGCATCTTCGAGCTACAACCTAGAAGAGTTTCCTGGAGTGCTAATAGTGTGTTTAAGTAGTTGTACCAGACTCAGGATTATACAAACAAAATGCATCAGACTCCCAAAAAACAATGGTATACCCACCAAAAAAACACCAATTAAAAAAAAATTATGCGGAAAGCCCTGAAATTTCGTAAAATATATGTTGTGCATTTTGTAAATATAAATGCATCGGTATATCTATAATCAAAATGCATCAGGATAGAAAACAAGAGAGGTGTTGGATGCTACCCCATATACCTCTCACATTAACGATCCACGATCCCAAACATTGGCAATAACATTATCCCTCAAACAAATATTTCATGTCGCCAAAAAATACTAACCTCCCAAACATTACATTATCACCCAAAAAATATTTTTTGCAGCAATTATTAGGACCTCACGATCACTATATAGTCCCTTCGAGAAATAAGAAAATCAACCCACAATAGGTTTGAGCTTACTTAACTGTACATCTGGTTCCAATCTAAGTTCTGGTTACATGGCCTCACATATTTTCTCGATTATTTAAAACATAAAATGTGGAAGAAACGATGCACACCCCAAATCTCCTCCACTCGAAACCCTAAACCCCAACTTCAAAATCAAATACTATACTCCAACTCCTCCAGTCCAACATAAACAATGTGAAAACCAAAACAAAAATACAATGAAAACCCCATTATTATGTACAAACCTACTTTGAAACCCCCTAATGTCAAGAAAATAGCTACAAGGAGAGCATCCTTGGAATGTGCGAGGGCAAGTGGGAAACTCCATAGCCACAATGCATTAATAAAAACCTCGCACAGACGATACTTGCAACATTGAATGCACAAGGTGTCAGGCCAAGCATCCAACCCTCTAAAGGCCTCCAATTCAAACCTCACAAAACCATGAAAACATCAATTGAAGAGAAAATACCAATTCGAACAAAACAATGTTCTGTAACCCACAATTAAACCCCGAGTCAAAATTTGAACCATATCCAGAATGAAATTAGAATTTCCACTCCACAATTCTGAATGAAGACAAAATAGATTGGATCCTACCTTGGGTCCCAAGAAACTCGTTGCACCCTCACCTTCGCACCAAGATCTAAATAAAGAATTGCCTATAATTACTTTGTTTTATATACCCTACTATAGACAACCATTCAGCATAAGACCAAATACAGAAGAAGATTACAAATAATACCAGAACAGGTTCAAGCCTACCTCACTGCACATCCTCCCCAAAGCCGAGTTTTGGTTACACTGCCTCACATAATTCCTTGGTTCTTTATACTGGAAAAGGTGGCGCAAATGATCCACACCCCAATTCCCCTCCACTGCTAACCCTAAACCCCAGCTTAAAAATCAAACACCAGACTCCAAATCCTCTAGGCCAACATAAACAATGTGAAAACCAAAATGAAAATGCAATGAAAACCACATGATTTTGTACAAACGTACATTCAAACCCCTTGACATCAAACAAACATCTACAAGGAGACCATCCTTTCAATGTGTGAGGGAAGGAGACCATCTCCAAAACCACAATGCATTAAGCAAAACCTGGGCCAAATTGTACCTACAACATTGAATGCACAAGGTGCTTGGCCAGGCCTCCATCTTGCTCACCCCATGGCCTCTACGCCAAATCCAATAAAAAATAAATGGACCGAGGTCGCAGGAAATAAATCCGATTTAAAGCCACATACCATCTGTTGCGACAACAAGAGAGGTGTTCGATGCCACCCCAAATAACTCTCACATCAACCATCCACACTCCCAAACATTGGCAATAACATTATCCCTCAAAAAAATATTCCAGGTCACCAAAAAATCCTAACCTCCCAAACATTACATTATCACCTAAAAATTAATTTTTATCATAAAAATAAAATTTTTAAGCAAACCAAATTATACATTTATTTTATTTTCTTCCTAAAATCTTATAAACTAAATATGAAATTTGACCTTATTAGATGTTCATCATCATTAATGTTACTTTATTTTGAATTTT
>LPNX010937094.1:82067-190729 GCA_001517045.1 Pseudotsuga menziesii | reverse complement strand
TATATATATATATATATATATATATAATTTTAATTAAAATTTAATGTTTTTTTTTATTATTATTTATTTTTAATCAAACAATTATTATATACCTCACCCGTTAAGAGAATGCATTTGAATCAAAATTTCTTCCATGCAAATTACTAATTTAAAAAAGCAGCGCATGCTGAAGGCACAGAGAGAAGCCTGCAAAATCCGGTCATGTATTTAAACTTTTCTATGCTTAGTAACAGCAGCTGAGATTGAGAGACTCGAGGAGAATCACGTCATGTATTTATTTTGAATGAAAAATCAGGCCAATCAGATTTGCACTGCACTGCAACTCTGAAGTTTGCTATGCTTAGTAATTTAAAGAGAAACCTGCAAATATACTCACAAAATCTCATGCAAAATTGCAATCAGATTTGCAAGCTTGTTATTCTTAGTAACTTTCTGCAGAAATACCGTACAAGACTAGAAAATTTAGGCACGCATATCTCCAGAAACATTATAAATATAAATCTAATGATCTTCATGAAAGAGCAGAAATTGTATCACAGTTGAAACAATAAAGATGGGTCATAAAATAGTAATGGCATGTTGTATTTTAATGTTAATGCTGATAGTTGAAGCATCATCATTCCGGTTTGTTTCAACTACAGCTAATGTTGGTTATGAAGAAGAAGGTTCTGTACCAGATATATCAGTGGAGGCTCAGGTTATACCATCACTGGGCTTTCCTTTTCCCTCCCCACCACCACCTCCTTATAATTTTCCAGTGGTGATGGGTGAGCTTGAAAAAGGTCCGGTTCCACCTTCTGGTCCTTCCCATTGCGGTAATAGTGATCCCTGTCAGCCGCCACCACCATCGCTCACTTGACTCTCATCTCAAGACAGTGGATCAAGATTTCTTTATTTAGTAAACTAAACTTATTTTGAAGAATTTTGTTTCTTTCAAATAAAAATAAATATTAGAGTTTTTTGTGGTTTCGTATTTCTCTTCAATCTTTCTATGCATTGAGACGATTTCTAGTGATCTCAATAATTATTTTTTATCATCCCAATTAAAGTTATGATATTGGTACTGGTTAAAAAAAAGATACTAAAAAAAATCATATTAACTTGGAAACTTTCTTAAGTTGCAGCAATTTCCAATTTATTTATATATGTCATATTTTGTTGTTGTTAAGAAATGCTTCTCAGTGGTTGAGAAATCCACATTGTATTTCTACCTGTGGTTGAGAAACCCTAACCCAAGGTATTTAAGCTGTCATATTGTATTTTTATTGTATTTTTATTTTTATTATATTTAAGCTGTCATATTGTATTGTTGTTAAGAAATGCTTGTCACATTGTATTTTTACCAGTGGTTCAGAAACCCACATTGCATTTCTATTTGTGACTGAGAAACTCTAGCCCAAGGGTATTTAAGCTGTCAAAATCACCCACGGATTGCACCGGGTCTCGGACACACCATCCTTTACATTGTTGAAGTTTTGGGTGTCTTCTTCCAGATCACCTTTTTAAAAATACCAAATCCTTAACTGAATGAGCTAACTAAATTTGACATTCATACAAACCACATTTAATTCTTTTATTTTTATAATTTTTTTCACTTTTCAAAGTGGTATTTTCATATTCATAAGAGTAAATTTTCATATTCCGCACTGTATTTTTGTATTTTTTAAATGGATAACCATTGAACAATAGGTTTGGCTCCGATAAAATATTATTTCTGAAAGTGGTATTTTGCATGTTCATTGGAGTAAATTTTCATATCACGCACTTATTTTGTATTTTTTAAATGGATAACGATTGAACAATAGGTTTGGCTACGATAAAATATTATTTTTGGAGTTTTTTCAGTGGATAACGATTGAACAATAAGTTTGGCTCTGATAACATATTCGTAAACAAAATGTAATGTAAATATTTTATTTTTAAATAACATTTTTCTTAAAAATAATGTAAATATCTTATTTTTAAACAGTGATGTCTGAACCAGCGAAAATAAGTATCTTTGATAGCACGAAGTTCGGTAAAGTAGTCATTTGAACCAGCGAAGGAGGACTAGGTTAACCAGCGATCCAAGCAATAAGTAACCACCACCACAGGGAGTCCAAGGTTTCCCAATTAGTCCAGTCCAGTGGGTGAACATTTAAGTCGCTATCTAGTTATCAACTGCAGCAGTATATTCTATATATAATAGAATTTCAATTTATTGTTATTTTTGTTATAGATTATTTTTTATCAATTTAATAATATTTTTTTTAACATAAATAAGCAAATATTTTCATTATTATAATAATTATAAACATGAATATTAACAAGTATACTATTACTTATCTTTATTATTTTAATCAAGTACATAATTATTATATATATCTAGCTTAATTGATGTTTACTTAAGTTTACAGATTTACTATCTTTTTTTTAAGATAATGTTTCATTATAATGCATCTATTATTGTACTTAGTATCATGAATATGAGAGGTTTTCTCATAATTATCATGTGTAAATATCACAATTCATTAATATGTAATTAACTATCCTTATGTTATATATGAAGTTAAGATTCAGAAATTAAGTACTATGCAAAACACACATTCATGCATATCATCATGCTATTTTAGATTGCAAGTTGCTTCCCTTTGATTTACTACATCACTATGTGTACACTCTTTTGTTTGTGTGAGTGAGTGAGAAATATTTTGCATAATTATTTCTACCATCTATTGGTTACCTAACTTCCTATTTTCCTAAACATCTAGACATTGTAATCCATTTTTTTCGTAAGATGTGACAAAACTATATTATAGCATGTATGATTGATTTTTCTCCATACCCCTTTAGATATTTTTTATATGGAAATCTTCCTTTTATATTTGTGGGCTCCCATAATATCTTTTGTTGAACTAGCCCTCTAAGCTTGTGAAATGTCTATCTTATAAATTTCTCACTCATTTCATGATAGAAATAATTACTCATTAAATATATTAATTATTCATCACCACCACTTTATACTTCTCTAGTGGCCACCATTCCTATATTGAGACTCATTTCACCACAATGGATCAAGATTTGAATCTCTATTTACTAAACTAAACTTTTTTCTAAAATTTTGTTTCATTTAAATAAAAATAAATATTATATTTTTTGGTTCCGTAATTTTATTCATTATATTTTGCTTCTTACGTATTAATTTTGATGAGCAACCTCCAATTATTCATACATGTTAGAATTATTTTATTTTTATTTTTTTATTGATTTCTTTTCATTTATGAAAGTAACAATTAATGTGATTTTTTCATAAGTAAATTTTCATGTCACGAACATGTATGTATTTTTGTATTTTTTAAATGAATAACATTGTAACATTCAAATTTGGTTTGAATAACATGTCTTAAGAAAAATATAATGTATATATCTTATTTTTAAATAACATTTTCTTAAAAAATGTAATGTAAATATCTTATTTTTAAAATTTTAAATAAATATAATTACTAAAGTATAGCATTTATATAAACATGGTCTATTTCAACATAGACGAAATAAAATAAGTTTCATATTTATAAAATATTCTCTCTATATAATAAAATTTCAACTCATTATTTTCTACTTGTGTCAATGCATCATTTATATTTAATTGCATCAAATAAACGTGCACCTTGAAGTATGTTCAATATTTTATAGAAAATTGTCATTATTTGTCTGAAAGAATGCTTGTCATTGTGTCAAATAGATTAAAAAACATTGATGTGCATGTCAGTTACACCATGCGAGATCTCTAATTTTTCAAATAAACATGATTTGCACCAATTAAATTTAAGAGCACTAGTCTTTAACTCTACCATGTGCACAAAGGTATGTGAATAAATCGAATGCATGCACCAAGTAAGGTTAAAATATTCTAAAAATATATTAACAATTTATTCAAAAAAAAATGGTTAAGTGTCCCATATATTTAATTGCACAAGTCTGTACACTTCCACGCATATCAAAGTAGGTTAGAAGGGTATTTAAAAACATAAATGATGCACTCATAAATACATCATATATGTGCACCATGGTACAATAATTAAAAAAAATACCAAACCAAACATTCATTCCAACTACAAGTTAGTGCTTCACACATATACAAGTATCAATCATTAGTATCCCCCTGTAATCACCCCATTTCACAAAGCTACCAAATTCTCACATTTCCCAATTGCTTCACTTCCACAATGGATTTGCATTAATTTGGGAATTTTGCGAAGGTATTAAATTTCCTCTTTTTCCCAATATGGAAAACAAGCCTCCTTGATTAATAAGAGACCGACTAAATTTAATCTTATCCATTACTTTACACTTTTTAGCATTTTAAAATTTAAAATAGGGATTGTTTGTTAAAAAAACCTAAAATGTGTGTTGTTAGTGTGGCCCTCTCATTTGGATAACATAAGAGATAGCAGAAGAGGTTGGTTATCTTATAGGCTACACATGCACTGGTAAGTAGTGTTCCATTGCATTTTAAGTTCACTACATAGTTATGCTTAATGTACTAAAATTTCCCTCAATGTACATGTGTGTATGTACGAGGAGTCATGTTCCAAATAAGATTATATGTGTGAATATGAACATTGAAGATTAAAATCACTTTTTTTTAGAGTTCCCTGCATACACCCACATTAGTTCTTATTTTCATAGTCTTTCTTGCAATACACCTTCCCAGCCTTTTAACATGTGAAAATTATAGTGAGCTCGAGACGCCTCTCTCCAAGCTCTTTGAGAATAGGATTACAAGTTAAAAAAAACTAATTACTTCGTTTCTTTAGGTCCAATAGACTAAAATTTGGTCTCAGTAGACATTAACCATCATCATCATTATCATCAACATATAGTCCATACCTTGTATGAAAACCAATTGTCTTAAAAAAACCATATTCATCCCTTGAATACCTTATTGTTCATTAGGATAAAATGGTATATTTTCACTTGTATTAGAAGGAAAATGCCAATTATAAATGTATATTTTAAATGAAAGTGGATAAACCATTTTTTATTTATTTATTTTTAGTATGTTTTAAACATAAAGTCATTAGGACAATCACTTATCTCAATCCATTACAAGCATCATCCTATATATATATATCAACTATTTTTTTTTTATAAATACTATAAGTGCACCATCTATATTTAAACCTGGGAGTGTTTAGCCATGGTATTCACTCATTTGTTTACAATTCTAAGAAACGGGTCATCGTTAAAAAAATTATTGAAGTTCACCATACATACTTAACCATATTGGATCCTTTGAAAATGAAACTTGAACTATGATAGACATCAAAATTTATGCACATAAAAATTTGCACAAGCTACACCATTTTTCGTGTTGGCCATTTGCTTGGGTTCTCTTATAATCTCATCTATTGAAAATCATTGAATGGACAAATAAGGTTGACACATGAAGAAAATATTTTGTTTCAAGTTGTTAGCTTGTTACTTAATTTTGTTGGCAATTTGTTTGGGTCCTCTTATAATCTCATCTATTGAAGATCATTGAATGGACAAATAAGATTGACACATGAAGAAAATATTTTGTTTCAAGTTGTTAGCTTGTTGCTTAATTTTCATGACTGGATGCAAAATCCAACCTCTTTCTGCACATATTGTAGCACATTAGACACAAGTTTTGATAGACTTAACAATTCCATTAAATTTATTTTTACCTTTTCTCTTCCCACATAATTACATGACCAAAACATACACATAGATCCCAATAACACTTGACTCCACTCATGATTGATGATTTCCCTTTTTTTTCTTAAAAAGAAGAGTGGTGATTGTTAGCTCTAGTATCCTATCATAACTTCTTTCCGTCTTTTTCACTTATTAAAATACATTTATAAAATAAAAGAGATCCAAATACCATCAATTATACTTTGATCTTTTAACTCTCATTTATTATTATCCTTGAAAAATTTCAATACATGGTCTTTTTCTTGAAACAAATTTCAATTTTGTTAAATATTGATTAAGCTAAATTATAATTGGTGTTCCAAGTAGCCAAGAAACGAATTAAGAGTAATCAAGAAAGCTGAAAATTGATTAATAGATATTAAAAGAAAAAATTTAGGGGCGGGGGTGTGTTTTTATCTGGGATCGTAGCGGGGAGATTGGAGATTATAAGAGAGGGGAAGGCCGATACTCAAAGATTCGATTATCGAACCCAGGGGAGTTATCGAATACAGGGGAAATTGCAGCTGTTCTTGTGACTCCTGGCGACCTATCTCACACACTTGGCAGACCGTGAAAAAAAATGCATGTGGGTGTGTGTCTTTGTAGTTGAGGGTGATGACGAATGTATTGTATTGTTTCTGGTGATGTAGAAAAACTCACTGTGTTGTCATGGCTTCCCGTGGATTCAATAATTTTTTGTTTTTTATTTTTTATTTTTGTGTTGCTGTCATGTTTTAATATGATAGGTGGTCGTCGTGGTTGTTTAGATATTTTATCGGGGATTAATACTCGCTCATGGTGGTCGTGCTGAATTCTAAGCTGGAGCTTACCACGGAATTACGGATATTTGCAGATATCTCTGTGATTTCGTAGATGGAGTGTTGGATTTATAAAGCTTTGACATGTGATGTGAAGAGTTCGAGTCCGGAGATCTTAATAGTCAGGCTCTGATCTACGCACCTGGGTACTTCAGATTTGGAACTTTATCAGGCACATTGAAATGCTTGAATTTTTGCAGTAGAGAAATGGGTGTTTTAGTTTGTTGGTTGGTGTTGTTATTGAGATTGCTGAGACAGTGGGTGTAATTGAGTTTTCAATCGACATTTGGAATCAGTCTCGTGTACTGGTATCATCCATTGCTCGGCAGCAACATTAGGAGCAACAGGTTCTTCTCAACCATCAGGCAGCTGCAGAGGCCGCTGCTGCTTATGCTACAAATGTGAAGATTGTCGTTGGGAATGTGGCATTGATTAGTCAAGGTGATCTTGGAGGGGGACTTACTCTCGGAGGTACTATGGGAAATGGCGGTCTCAGCGCTGGACTGGGAGGGGTTGATGGTCTCAGCGCTGGACTGGGTGGGGACATTTGAACCTTCAGTGCTCGCGATCAGAGCAGGATATCCTACCAATCCTCTTTGATCAGATGGTGTTGGCCCAAGTCATTTAGACAACCCTACAATATCAGCTGTTCCATATGGTTTGGATGGAGGGATGAGGGGAAGGAAGAGAGGTTTAGATGTACCTGTTGAGAAAGTTGTAGAAAGGCGTACAAAGTCAGCTGCCAGATCTAGGGCTCGAAAACATGTAGATATCTTCTGTATTTTGTTATTGAATGCTTGGATTTGGCCAGTTTAACTGATTATGAAAATATGCAGGACAAGCATATCTTTTCCCTATTTTGGTGCAATTCTTCATTTATACTTTCTAGGATGTTTCCAAACTACTTTAGCTTTATTATAATAAATTGAAGTTAAACTCTAAATTTTTGGTTCCTATTTTGATTCTGATGAGTTTTCTCATCCATGCAGCCTTATACGGTAGAGTTGGAAGCTGAAGTAAATCAACTCAAAGAAGAGAACATGAAATTGAAAAAGCAGCAGGTAGTAGCTATTTAGTATTTACATGTTGATATGCACTACTTTAAATTATCGTAGCCAGATTCGAATACGAATAGGAAGTCCAATATGGAAATATACATATCATACATCCAAAAATACATTTTTTCTCAATTTTAGAATAATTTTTATAGGTAGACTCAATAAATTGGCAGAAATAATTTCATTCCTTGAAAATTTGGTGATTTAGTTTATATTTATAAGGTTCTAAAAATATTACACGTTTGGTCTCCTCGACATCTAGACATCCTGTGTGGGCTAATGGTCAGGGATGAGAAAGGCCACGGGGGTTCGCAGGTGTGTATAAGGAATAAAGAAAGAGAATTATCTGTTCTTGGAAAATTTCGGTGTATTAAATCGTGGTTTTTACAGGCGGCACTTTATTGCAAGGATCGGCTTCACGTGGCCATGGCATATGAAATTCGACTGACGGAGCCCAGGTTGGAGGCGCACTGGAGGCCGTCATGACTGATTGCTTTCTGAAAATCAACGTGGAGGTTGCTGCGATGTCGGGTAGGAAGAGGATTCAGAGCATAAGCGGTCGATGGATCGAGTCTCGAGAGGAAGAAGAGGATCAAAAAGTTCCATGTGCGGAAGCGAAACTGTCAGCAAATGTGCGATCGAGCGCTGTGTATACACAATGTGTATAATCAAGTGCAGGAGATGGTTATCTGTAGCCATACGTAATCGCAGAGTCAAAGGTGACCTTCATGGCGAGGACAGAGGAGGACGAGTGCCTGATTCTGGCAGGCGACGACCTCTGTGACGTGATCTCCAACGAGGTGGCATCATGCAAGGCTCATAGGAAATGCCTCGCCATTAACAGCAGAAAGAAGGCTGAAACCTCTCCTTCCGGCTGCATCGAGATCGAATCCCGACGACCAACGCGGCTGCATTGCTAACAAAGCTTTCTCTCCCGCGAGGTAGCTCGTACAACATAATCGTTGTAGTTATGGATCTCAGGAAGCGTTAATTATCTAATTTTCTCCAGGGCGCAACGTACAATTTTGGTTCTGAAATTTCTACCGGTGTAATTCTACTATTCATCGAGTATTTACAACATCCAAAGTCCACATAGAAGGAATTTCGTATAAACAACTGGAAATTCTTTTTCCTCTGGCGACTCGCGAGCCTTACCATTGCAGCGACAGATTACGACCACGTGTGCACGTCGTGGCTTCTTCCGAAGGTAACCTAACAGATTGACTTGGTGTTAACTTTCTTTTAATTCATAGTATTTCTATAAACAAGAAGGGCCACGAAATTTCTTTTACATGAAGCATTTAAGCGGTGGATAGGGGGTCGACAGACGACAAAAGACGGAGGAGGACACCTTCGGTGTAATTAAATAAAAATTATGTTGTGCCTATAATTTAAATACAAAACATTTGGATCATAATTTCCATGATTAAATTGTTGTATGTAAATGGCCTATATGTTCAAATAATGAGTTTGAGTGTAGCCCTTGTGGTTATTAAACCCGATTGTGCTCTATGGTATTATCAAGATGTGGGTTGAAATTTTATTGTAGGTCAAGCCAGCTTGAGAATTCGGAAGGAGTGTTGTGTGTGATTCCATGAATTAACAACATTTGTAATTAAAGATTTTCTTTCACAAAACTCTCAACATTAATCTTGGCGGCAAACATTACAAAACTATTAGCATCTCACTAACCTTCTTTCACATGTTTCAAAGAAAATAGTTGTGAAAAAGTTTAAAAGACAAAAATCTTCCACTTCCACTTCATTTTACAACAATTTTCAATAGATAATGCCACACATTTCTATAATCACAATAAATATTAGGTGAAAATGAGTATGTCCTTGTAAATTTCCTTGGGAAAGGTTCCAAAGTTGAATTAAATTCTTGAGATATTGACAATTCTTCCAAAGTTGAATTAAATTCTTGAGATATTGACAATTCTTACAGAAATGCAGAAAACATAGTCATGTACATTTCTATTCCAATGCAAAAAAATTACAAACAAATCTTTGCAAAAAAAAAGCTTGAATTACGAAGCCACAAAAATGACTTTTGCTAACATAAACAAGGCAAGAAAAACATCTCTCAAACCTGCACTAATCAGCCATGAGGATACGCTTTCGATAAGATTTTCCACTTCCTTTGTAAGCTCGAGTATATTGATTTTTGTGTAGTGTTAAAATTGATCTGCTTGTGTTTTCTATTGTATATATGAGAAAAGAATATAAAGACATATAAGTTGCAAAGATAAGAGAACAGTAACAAAGAGATGTCAATAGCAAAAGAAATAAGATTTTTTCTTTCTCATATGCATTTTAATTGCATTTGAATTACATCAACACACCAGCAGCCAAAATATGTCTGCCTCATTGACCTCTTGTCCCTGTCCACACTCCAATTTAAGTCATAGGAAGAGCTTGCTCCAGCCTTTAAAATATCTGAAAAATCTACACAATATAAAATTCAAACAACACACATTATGCTTTTGCAAAACCTATATGTGAATCTCATACAACATGACTTCTACGAAACACATTTGAACTGGATCGAGATCTTCCCATCCCAAAATCAAACCTACTTAGAACCCAATGTTTCCCGACGAAGAGTTGAACCTGCGACATTTCAAAGACACGAATACACCTGGTATCCACTAATTAAACTTGCGATCGATTCAAGTATGGGTCCAAAGCAAAGTCGAAGAAACTAACTGAACGACTAGGACCACCAACTCAAACGAAATAAAAACTAAGTAAATACAAACTCAAATCAAGGCTTCTTGGTGAAATTCAAAATCTTTGCATTCCTACCCATTCCAATAGGTTTTGAATAGAACATTTAAAACAAACAATTAAAAATTTATAGGGCTATGTTTCCCATACATTTGATGCAAACTAGCTCTTCAAACTCATTATACAACAAATTCGTCAGATATTCTAGATAGCTAGAGTAAATGATGAGTAGTCACTCAAGTCACTCAAGTCAATAAATTTTTCTTAAAACACATATGGGTTCATACAAACATCAAACTGAGCAAAGTTTGTATCTGGCTCAACAACCTATTATATGATTACAAAACAATTATGAATAATTACTTGTTGGTTCAGTCAACCGACAAGACCTTTCGAGGCCGACCTAATCTCTAATTAGTCGGCTAACTAGTCTAGTCGGCTTACTGACTAGATCCTCCAACAATTCCCTAAACCTTGGACTCAAAGCCTCATTATCACTATTTTTAAAAGTGGGGATCAAATAACTCCTCTAATTATCAAACAATTATGATTAGCCCCCACTTAGCCAAGTTATATGGTATTATTTTGGAAAAGAAGATCAGCATATGGATTGAAAGTGAAGGTAAGAAAGCTAAAGGCCAAGCAGGTTTTAGAAGGCAACACTCAACAACAAACCACCTCGTTATGCTTAGGATCACTGTGGAGGAGAGTTGTAATGATAAATCCAAACTCTTTTGTTTCTTTATGGACTTTAGAAAGGATTTCTATACGGTACCTAGAAATAACTTATCACTAGTACAAAATGAGAAACTAATGACTAAAAAAATGACTAAAATCAGGCTATAAACGACTAATTTTGAGTCGGCAACTAATAGTAGCTAATTTCCACTATCTTATAGCTAGTCATATTTCACTTAGTCATTAATAGCTTGACTTATTAGTCATTGATTTAGTCAATCATTTAATCATTGATAGTTAATGATTTAGTCATTGATTTAGTCATGGATTTAGTCAAAGATTTAGTCACTGATTTAGTCACTAATTGCAACAATTAATGACCAGATATATGGTTAAATAAACTATTAGATGATAGCATATTGATAACTAAGATCAATACGACTAAGATACGATAAATTAGCTACTAATAGTTGTATATATGTGAATTTAGTCATTTTTGTAGTCACAAATTTATGATAGGGCACGAAGGAATCGAATAACCAACCTCCTGCCTATAATTAGGCAGGAGCTCTACCATTGAGCTAGCACCCTTTAAGAATTTTTTACTGCTTGACAATGATGATATTCAAACAAATTTATGATAGATACCAATCTAAAAACTACATAATTATTACTATTACAACTTACTAGTAACTAGTATTTATGATAAACTGATTCCTGAGAGCTATGTACGATTTTCTCTATCTGGCATAGTAAACAAGTTCCAACAACATACACAAGTGTAGATACACTATAAATGACTAAATTCTTAGCTAAATAAACAACAATAATTTGTTTTAAACCAAGTGGAAATACAACAATATTCTGACCTATAGATCATTGTGGTTGATAGTTTCTAGTAAACAATGGAATTCATCCCCTTTTGGCATCTTCAAATTCCCACCACTGTATCCAATCTGTTGTAGCCGATTATGGAAGGTGACTGAGGAAATTTGTAGCACCTTCTTAGGTGCTACATTCACAGAGAAGCAAGTTTATACTTTTAGTCCAACATGCAAAAATGAAGAGTCTATTGGGAAATTTGTAGAGTCTAGGAGAAATATACAACACCTGCAACCAAGCTTCCTGTCAACCCTGCAGCTTGACTTGAGCAAGTGTTAAATACCATATCCATACTTGGCTATGGAACTCTAGATGTTATGTTCATATAGTTCCGTGCTAGTATCTACAACCCACAAGAATATTAGGTTCCTCCAAATGGCTAAGGAATTCCAGGGGTGAGTGTATAAAATATTCAGAAGATATATAATAAGAATTGAACTAAGAAGCAAATACACAAGCTATTCAAATATTCTCAAGTCGTTTGTTTCACAAATCCTAGAAATTTGATTTAAATTTTATGTTATTAATCACCTTCTTTCCCCGACGTTGAACTTGCACACAATCTTTTGCACCTTACTGCTAGTTTGTTTAACAATTGATCCTTCAGTTGTTAAACAAACTCATCTTGTTGGTATTGGGTCATTATAAATTGACATTGCAACTGTTCTTGCATGTCCTTGTAAATTCTTAAATGTAACGTTAAAACATATTTTCCCTGCTCTCCCCAGTACCATTTCTGAGAAAATACCATGTCCCTCCAGTACTGGACCTTGCTCAACATGAAACTTAATATAACCCTAAATTTACAAAGAATCATAGTTGAATTGAAGCAACATTTATTCTGTTGTGACATGTAATCCATAGTATGGGTTATGTATATTACTTTCCTTACTCTTTTGCATCCATCATGGCATACCTTCTGCAAATATAAACTAGTAAAACTAAGATAAAATCTACCTCCTAACATAGACTTAGATCTACTATAAAAGTGTTGAAACAACCAAGAAAATATAAGAAATGCTCTAGAATTGTCATGCTTATCATCATGAAGAAAAATTAGTGAATCCACCTAGAATAAAAAAATAACTACCATTGATATTAAGATATGTACCATTGGAAAGGAACTCTCAAAAAGCACATGCAATTTTAGGGGTATAATGCAACTTAAGCTTTCTGCCTCATTTTAAATGTGGTTAGCCTATTTTACCAAAGCTGGAGGTTGTTGACTTAATAAAATATCAAGTGGATGGGTTTAGATCCACTAGTAGCACCAAGCACTAATGATTGATTTTGCTTAAGGATTCAATTCAAGGCTAGATGAGGATGCATATGGGGCTACTAATGATGAGGATCCCATTATAGGGGAGGATTTGGTTGATGTGTAGTTATTTGTTGTAGATGTTATTTGCATATTGGAGGCAATTTAGGACCTTGATTTTTACACATTTTGTTTCAAATATGTATCGAACTTGTGTGATTTTATTATATTCACCCTTATATGATCGTGATATATACATGATCAAACTTTGTGTATTTGGTGTCTAATGGTTTGGATATATATATATGGATGGAGGAAGAACTTGAGTGATTACATAAGGATCATGGGCATTAGAGTATAACTTTAAACTATAAGAGGGGAGGAGGAATTATTCATACCTCCAAATAGCAAGCATGAATCCTTCATACTGCCAAACAAGTTCATGTCTAGATACCGCAAGAGCTTTGAAGGTTTGCATTGCATTTGCAGAAAATCCACTTACTTCAATTAGCCGAGAAGATGAAAACACATGTTATTACTTATCAACCACTTTGAGTACACAAAATACACAGAAATATTCCATCCATAAAATAAATGGCATAAATCAATCTGAGATTAGTAATGCTTCCCTAAATTCAACATTTGATGCAACTATAACAAGATCATATAATGTCAACGCAGTTACTCATATATAGAACTTTAGTTTAATTTCTATTTGATGTTCCCTCGTATACAATAGAAACCATGATTTGCATATTGTTCTATTAGAAAGACTTAAGAAATGGTACCCTAATTGTAAGAAAATTCTCTTTCAAATGTCCACAAAAGTGACACATATGCACCCTATTACCCCTCATTGCATGTTTCAATTTAAGGGTCTGCCCAGTAAAATATGGATTAGGATGTCTACTTCATTTTCACTAGATCTATGAGTTTAAACTTTCAAGAGATTACAAATTCCAAAACATGTGTGGCCATCCTCACATATCAAAGCAAAGATTCATTTCATTATATCGATAAGAGATCAATACTAGAATTCTAATAGTATGCACATGTTTTAATAGAAGCACCTAAAACCGATTATTGTAAAAGACCCTCCATCCTAGGATGGAAAAAATTTGACC
The DNA here is from genome assembly GCA_001517045.1 of Pseudotsuga menziesii. Classification (NCBI taxonomy): domain Eukaryota; kingdom Viridiplantae; phylum Streptophyta; class Pinopsida; order Pinales; family Pinaceae; genus Pseudotsuga; species Pseudotsuga menziesii. Next base: position 176,482 of record LPNX010937094.1, on the reverse strand, counting down.
TGATTTTACAGCGGTCTTCCCCGTCATATTTCGTTCAACTTATGGCTGCATTTAGGAAGAAGCCTGAGAGACTCATTCTCCTGAAACTCAACCAGACAAACTACACACTCCATTATGTCTATGAGCTTCTATGAATCTCCACAGAAGAATGGATCTTATCCTAGGCTTCTTAGTGGGTACCCTATTTAATAAGTTGGGCTCATTCTTGAACTGGTTTTCTGTGTTCCCATCCTCATCATGAATATCGACATAGTATGAGAGAGATAGTGAAAATACTTGCTAGCGATAAACCACCTCCTCTGCTACCTTCTAAAACTCCTTCGCCAGACACATCTACAACAAGTAAACGTTTTGATGATTTCATTGTTTTTTTTTCTTCATACAAACATGGTTCTTATAATACTATCTCACATGCTAGCAGAAGCTCAGATGGGAAGCAAGCCTTAACACCCAATGGAGCATTACCATTCTCAATGCTAAAAGTCAAATATTGAAAGGTTTGTAACTAATACAAGTGATCGAGTGACTAGTGTTGGAAAAAGAGACTTATTTTGGACTGTTGGTACATTATCTCTAACGTCTTCTTGTTTATTGGGATGGATAATGATGAGTTACTTCCTTTTCACAAAAGCTTAGTGCTAGACCTTCTAGATATATAGAGCTTAGAGTTTACTAAGCATAGATAAAAAAAGGAATTTAACGGATCTGCAGTGTGTAATTACTAAGCTTAGACAAATTGTGTGCAGTATTACTGATCTTCAAAGTGTGTTTGATGCAACACAGCATAATTGAAATTCTATTTGTGATTTTGCATCATATGACACAGTTTTTCATCTTGGCAAATGGCTTGATTACAAGATTGTTAGAGACAACAGATAATGTAAATTTAGAGGTAAATTTCATCTATTTTGTTTGAATTACACTTTGAAAAAAAAGTGTGTTCTGGTGTTAAATTTTCTTTTGGTGTTAAAATTATCTTAGCAAAACTAAATTTGTTACATAAAAATACTCTGAAGGGGTCCAGTTGCAGTAAGAAACTACCAGCTTCAAAACCGGTAAATAGTACAAGATTGGTGACAAAGACTTGTTTATTATTGATATTATTATCCTCGTATTAGTGACCATGAATGCATTGATAATATTATTCATTAGGTATATTGAAAGCCACTCCTTTCTAGAAAATCCATAGAACTCTGCCCACCAAACTTATTTACTTGTAACTTTGTATAAGACCTTAGTTTCTAATGATATCATGATTGTTATAGTCTAAAACACAACATCAGTGACATACAGTTTTCAAGTTAAAAAGCTTTTAGTATCTAGCTTTTCACTACAAAAAAAACATCATCAATTTAACAGGAAATAAGATGTGATAAAATTGCATGTCCAAAGTGCATTCCTTAGAGAGTTTGTCTGCAGTTGTTTACTTGTATTATATCATGTATATGGATTATTTTTGTTTTGATATTTTTGTCTATTCTGGCCTTTTGTTCATATATATATATTCTTCCAAAGAAAAATAATTTTATTTTTCTTTAAAGTAGAAAGAAAATTACATTTTTTAGGTGCATATTGCAATATAACATAATGTCTAGGTTACGAAATATGCCCAAGACAAAAGTAAAATAAAAAAATTACATGTAAGGTGATCATTTGATTATTGTCAACACTTATTCACAAGTCTTACAACATCCAGCAAAAATTAAGTACACAGTGGTACTAAAATGTCTAGTTTGTTCCTTATACATAGCAGTAGTGAATATAGAGTCTTCCAAGATAATAAAAAAAAACTTCAGTATCTAGTTGTTCACTATAGAAAACCATCATCATTGATTTAGCAAGAAATAAGATGTGATATGTTATTACATGTCCAAAGTGTTGATTGTAGAGGTACCCTCCACAACTTATTCAATGTGAAGTATTCCAGGCTCCCGTTCCATCCCCTCACAAGAGAGTTTGTCTATAGTTGTGGCCAATTTCCCTAGATATGTGTAGGTAAGATATTTTTGTGAACTGCAAAGATAGAGCTTTGACATGTTCTGCAAGTGTCAGGTGAGAGATGTCATTGATGTTTTGATAATTGGTCATCCACTTGATGACTAAAGAATCCCTAAATACCTGAAGATCTATAATTTTTAGATGATGGGCTAGTCTAAAAAGAGCTCTAGATGCAAGAAGGTTAGCTCAGTTTTTAGTACCCTGACCTACATTAGCAATTAAATGAAAATAGTGTTGTTTTTGCAGGAAGAGAATGCCTCCAATACGACATAGTATCATCCCTTTGGAATGCTCCATTGAAAAAGGCCTAAGTAAATGTCTTGTTCACACTCGACTTCCCAATTATCTGTGGCTTAGCTGGATTTCCTTATCAATAATAGAACTGGGTAGTAACAATAATATGAGATGATACCTAAAATGGTGGAGGAAGTCTTCCTTCAAATTGACTAAAGTTGCGCATCGGGCAAATGCTCCAAATTGAGATATAGTGAACAGCCTGAAATTCCTTATATTGGGGAATTATTTTGTCAATCCAGTTGCAGACATCCTTATAACATTGAACAGAATATAAAAAAGGAGTAAATAGATGAGTAACATATTTTCTCTCCATTTTGCACAAATAGTATAGACTTGCACGATATTTTTTTTCCCTCGCAAATAATCCCATGTTGTAACCTTTTGCAGAAGATTGAGCCACATGAATACCTTAGGTTTTTTAGGGGCTCAAATCTTCCAGATCAGTGACCACCATTAGACCATAGCTTGATCCTCTATGGCCATAATCACCTATTACCTAATAACCCAGCTTAAGATAGAATTGACTATCATTGGGATTATTCTATAATTATTTATCAGACTCTTCATGCAATCTAATATGACCCTGCTTTACCTCAGCGATAAACTAGACCAAATGTCAACATACATTTCCTATAGACCTAATTGTTCAGCACTTAACCACCCTTGATGCCATATTTTGAATTGACCTTCATCCGCCAGCTGATTCAAAGTATATATACCTTGTTGATACATGTACTAAACTATTGCTTATGGGAGAATATATTGTTGTTCCATCCCATTATTGCATCCAAACCTGCCTTCACATGTGACCCATCCTAGACCTTCCAAAGCAGGTGAGTGCCAATGATTGGAAAGGCTAGTGCTCAAGGCTTTCCAATTATTTGAAGCATGTTTGTGAATCTTGATAGGGTTGTGGATCCAATCTAGGAATTTTAGGTTCCAAGTACATCTGAACCTAAATTCTCTTCCATAGACCCTCCTTGGATATCAAGTTCAAATTTTTTTTAGCTGTCAGTGAATGTGACCAAAAGTGAATAACTGCTTCTGATCCCAACCACCCTCATTCTTTGGTTTTGAGATCAGTTTCCATCTCAGTAATGGAAACTAATATTGTCAGATTTTCCTCTCCAAAGAAAATCAGAACAAATCTTTCAAATGTTTTCCAAACCACCTTGAAGAATGTGGGCTAGGAAGAACCAATACACTAGGATTACTTCTAAAACTGACTTGACAAGTATCAACTTTCATCCCCTGGACAACCATCTATGAAACCATAAGTTGATTCTTATTTCTATTTTGTTTTCCAACCATCCCTAATGTTTGATACCATAACCATTTGGTTTTAATATAAATCTATGTATTTTAGACCTTCCTACAAGATCCACAGATCTCAATTGGAATAGATGGATCAACCTTTTAGACATGTCCTCGCTGATGCACTAAAACTCTTAGAAGATTTCACCAGGTTGAACTCATACTTGATGTTGTGTAGAAAAGATGTAAAAATTCACAAAACATCTTTGCCTCTTCAAGTGTTCCATTAACAAATAGTAGACCATCATTTGTCATGGAATTGTTATTTCCCCATTATAGTATTCAATGTTGATCCTGACTGCGTCAATCAGAATTCAGCTTTTGAATTGATTCAATGCAAAAATATACCTCTGGACTGACTCCCACTCCAAAATTGTCAGGGTTTCTATGTAGATCTGACGTGGGGAGTCACTTTGTATCTCTTATCCAAAATTTTGTTTTGTGCAAAATATTAAAATAACCCTCCAATGAAGAGGGGCATAAACCCTTGGCTCATGAACAGGGACCTCCCTAGAGCAATTAGACCCCCTATATTCAAACACCTTTTGTTTCTCCATGGGAGCCTCGCTATAGTCTACTANCCTCTTCTTCTATCCCTAGGGTTTCTATAGATGAAATTTTTCATCACCATATATATATATATATATATATATATATATATATATATATAACAATGTTGAAAAGAAGGGGAAAATGATAAAGACGAAAATAGGGAAAGTTAGTTTGGTTCTAAGAAGTGATAGATTTATGTTAGAAACATATTTAGGAAATATTCTTTAATGAGCTAACAATTGTATGGGAAAGGGCTATACTTCTCTTCAGGGCATACACAGGTGATCTAAATAGGCTTTCACCATATGCCATTTTTCCCAAGATCAGGTTATATTTTCTTAAGAGGGAGCTATTTCGACCATGGCCCAGGCCACTTGGACTTTAATGTTGAGTTTTCACAAGTGGCAAGAGAAGGACTTATGAGACACAATGAGAATTTGGATTCCTAATAAGCATGTATTACATAAGTTTAATTAATCCATTTGACTAGCGAGTATGTCCAAATCTTGTGAAATTAATGGTATTTGTTAATGTTGATTCCCAGTTATATTTAGTAAGCTTAAAATAAGTTCACTTTGTTGAAAACAATTTAGAATTGGAACTCTTCAACCTTTAGCAGATTACTCCATCATCCAATGGTTGCAATCATTTAACTAAGTTACTTGGCCAGCGAATATGTCTAGACCCTGAGAAAATTAAAGGTGCCTGTAAATGTTTGGAGCCAGATTTAGTAAGTTCCCAAAAATTCTACTTTGTCAAAAGACCTTTAGAACTGGAGCTATGCCAAAATTGGTGGATTATTCCATCACCCTCAATTGTATTTGTAGCATGTCACACTTCTGCAGGAGACCTAATTGGTATTTTATAAAATCATTAATCAGCATCAGTTTCTCTACAAAGCAACCTTTCTTGCTCTGGTTTAGATGGAAGAGATTGGTCTTTATAAAATTTATGGCTGTAGTATGTGATGAAGCCATGTTATTTAAATTTTCTGAGGCTAAGGAAGCATGTATATCCCTAAGATGGCCTTTTGAATAAGTTTAAGGACAAACAAGAGGAAGGAGTTGGTTTCCTTGTTTTTTGGGACAACAGTTTCTCTCACAATAAAAAGCACTTCTCTGTAGCTAAAGTCGTATAGTGTGTATCTCATGACTTGGTTCTATATGATGTTAAAAATGTAGTTAATGAGATGGGTTCATGAGAAGGATAATGCCTTGAACTACCGTAGGACCATTAGATAATATTGAAGTCTGATCAGCTAGATGATAGTTCTTTCACAACATGTTGGGATGTTTGAATTTGGGCAAGGCCACAAGCTCATAAAATGTACAGAGTTCCATGTGTGATGTATGTTGTTTGCATAGTTTTAAAAATTGGAATTGGACTTGGAATTGGAATGGGAATCTATAATGAATCAATCATAAATTAGACGATTTGAATTTAATAAATCGATTTAATAAAAAATACATAAAATGTTTAAATTTTAAAGAAAAACAACATTTTCAAGATTATTACCCATGATTGCAAAGCATCCAAAGCATTAGAGACAAAATATCCAAAGTCTACTCATGTATATACCATATAAAAGGCATTATATCAAAATGGCACAAAGTGTATTGTGCAATACATATCTAGAAGACTGGAAATGGAACAAAATACATAATTTACAGACTATAAGCTCTTTCACAAGTCACAATTTTCCACTCTCCCACACTACAGTGACTGCACTGGAATAACTAACTGTTCAACACTTCAACTGTCAAGTTTCAAGTTTCAACACGGTCATGGATTCCACGACCTTAGTTCACTATTCAAACTTTAACACAGTCACATCTATTCAAGACTTCACGTGGCTCTCCAGAATCCAGTTCACCAATGATAATTCATAATACGAATGGTGTAGGAAATAAAGGTTGGCGGGTAGTCATTACATAGGTTTACACCTAGGGTTGGGTTATTTTAGGAAAAAAACCAATAAAAAAATGTAATTGCGTTGTTTTCTTGAGTTTTCTAGTACACACGCAAACTGTCAGACAAACCGGCCAATGTTTTACATAACTCGGCTCATTAGACCAATTTAGTACCAAACCGATTTGCAGAGCTATTTGATTTGGTTCCTTATCAATCCGGTGGATCGGCCGATTCTGAAACCGGTTTAGCTGATTTTTAAATCTATGGTTGTATGGCACATCATGAACATAATGACTAGTAGGGAGCATGTATCTATTATACTTTCCTTAATTTAGAAATGTTGAAATATAAACAACCGGTTCTATAATGGGTCCATGAGAAGGAAAATGTCCTGAACTGCCATAGGACCATTATATGGCATGGAAGTTTGTTATGCTAGATGATAGTCCATTGACAATATTACTCTTGGAAGTTTGTATTTGGGAAATCCACCTATTATGAAATTTATACAATTTCATGTGTGATATATATTTTATGGTACATCTAAAACATAATGATGAGTGTAGAGCATGTATCTGTAGGACTTTATAGAATATGGAAATTTTGAAATATAAACAGCCAATTCTATAGTTTGTTTCTAAGGTTGAAAATATTTTTAGGAATCACCAGGTAGATGAATTTCTCAAGACGACAATTCAGGATAGTAGTATTTTGGAAAATCAAAATGAGTAGTTAGTCTTCATGGAGAAATATTACAGGTTAATGGATCAACAAATGTTTATTGTATCCATTATATGAACTAGATTTGTCCTGTTACTAGACCAAGATATTTTTTTTTTCCAAACAGGGATAGTGAGGAAAAATTTGGAGATGTTGCTAATGCACTAGCTAATGCATTAATAAATGAATATTATAGAAAAATAAATTCATTTCATTGATGTCTAATGAATGACCATAATAGTAGTTCAATGGGTTTTGAGGTACAACTAGTGCAAGAACGTAATGGGAATGCAAAATCAAGTCCTATTACTAATATTCAAACCACAAAATAGCTAAAGAGATAGACAAACATAATAAAAAGTAATACTTATATGAAACCCATGTTGAACATAACAAAATAAACAACTATCCAAGCTAAAAAAAATTATCGAGGGGAATTCATAGATGAAACTTTAAGTAGCCACTCTTCGTCATTATTGGAACCTGCTTGAAACCATGGTGGGAACCAATTTGCTATATGCGGGTATAGAACAAGTGAATGTCCTCTCAATATGGAAATTGGTATTGCATAGGACATTGGGCATTGCTTATGGTCATATATCATAGAGATGAAGGGAAAGGAAGAAATGATCAACTTAACAAGGTTTGTCATGGGTGACATTGTAAGAACTATCTATTGAAGCAACATACTTTCTTCAAGAAAATATCTAGACACATTTTCTTCATGTATTGAAAGACTCTAGTGAGGAATCTTCTTGACTCTTTGTAGATACATTATAACCTCCCTCTAATCTTATATCTAGAAAATCAGTCCAAAAATCATAGCTACAAAGCCAAGAGTATCTTGAATGAAGCATGACAGGCTTAAGCAATGAAAAATCACAAGACCCTGACACTCATAGTTGAAGAGAAGATTTGGATGGCTAGCTACAATGACAAACAAGGGATACTAAACAATCGTTACCACCCCCAACCAATCAAGAATCCATCCGAACATATCAAATTGAGTACGGAAGAATTCCAACAATGGAAACATGACTAAAAGAAGCACATCCTTTTTTTATTGTGCTACAGAAAGTAATCAATCTTGAAGGAATAATGGTAATAAATTACACCCGGGATCTTAGAATTGAGTCTAACAATCAAGCCGAGGCCTATGGTTTTCTACAAGAACTGAAGAATATTGACTTGAAGAGGGTGCAATCTATCCTAGTTGTTGGGGACTCGTCAACAATTTTGAAGCTTATGAACAAGCATCATATCTCAACAACAAATTCACTAGCTTGGATAATCTCTCATATCAAAATCAAAGTCTGTCATTTCAAAGACATTGAGTGCTTCCACATAATCTAATCCATGAATGGATAAGTTGATGCTCAATCCCATCTAGCATTCCAATTAAATTAAGGAATTTGTAAAAAAATGGTGAGATGGGATATCTCCCAATCTTGCAAGGCTGATTTCATGAGTTATATTAATCAATTGCATTTAATATTTTAACCCCCCACTCCATGTTGCTGATCACATAGCAGCTCAAATGAGGTGAAACAATTTGGAAACAAAGGGAAATTAAAGGTCAGGATGGACTTGGTAAGGCACCACACATGCCTTACATATCTTTGTACCATCATTTTGAATCAATTCCATTCTTTCCTAGAGCTCAACAATGGTAAATTCAACAAGCCCAATCTCAAGGCCGTAAGTTGTTCAAATTTCAAATCCATCTGGTTTACCTTCCTATTTCTCCTGCATTGGAGAAAATATCTGATCTAAGGCTAACCTCCTAGACACATGGGAACTTGGTGTTTTTTTAAAGTTGAATCTTTGTTTTTAGGTGTGGTACTGTATTGGGAAGGAGAGTTTCCTGATTGTCATATTCGACAACTTGTTGGACCTATCGACTTTGACGAAATTGTTATAGTTCTGTGTAATAAGTCGGAGATGGATCTGTTTCTGTCTATAGCTATTGTCCTTCTCTTAAATGTAAGCAGCAACAATAAGAGATTCATTTGGCTGAATCCAATCTAGAGGTCATAAAATCCTTGTTGGAATCACTCTTCTTTTAGTGTTTGTAACTTTGTGTAAATAGTACGCTAGGAACCATTCTGGTTTTTATTGCACAAGCCTAGCCATTTCCTAAGAATCATGGACTGCTTAGCTAGTCATGGGAAATGTCAAACATAAATTTATGATATTCAGAAGACTCTCTGGAGAAAAGAAGAACATATAAATGAGAATAGAACCTCTATACCCTCCCTCTCCAATACTGCAAACAGTGCGTCGGGCACCATTCTCTTTTTAATGCACACACCTTGGCATTCCCAAGAATCATGGATTTCCCAAGGAGTCGTGGGAACTGTTAAACATCAATTTATGATATTCATAGGATTCTCTAGAGACAAAAAGAATATATAAATGAGAAGACAACCTCTATACTCTCCCTCTCCAAAACAGTTCAAGCAGTGAAAAACTTTTTAGTTCACAGAACTCAGTAGTCATGGACATTGTTCTATAGAAAAGAAGACAAATACATAAATTAGAGGCAGATTACTTGACACTCAAAGAATCCATTGACGGCATCAACAAAGGCACGTGCTCAACAAATTTAAAGCTTAAACCCCATCACTAAAATGCACCCCAATAGACACCAAGGAAGAAGAAATAGTCTCCCAACTGTTCAAAGACATTGAATTAGAGCACCAGTGAATGCACAAGGTCATTGAAGAGCCGGGAAAACCTCACAATTAGCACTTCTTTCATTAATTTTATGTAATGTTGCTTAAATCAATTAATTTTTTAGGTATCTAAGCCAAGAGAAGCTCACAATCATCAATTCTTTCATTAAATTTATGTAATGTTTCTTAAATTGGTTTATTTGTTAGGTATATTTTAATGCTTGTATACCTCCAGGAATTTCAAGGACTTCTCGAAGAAAGATAGTAGTCCTTTCTTGATAGCTTCTTACTTTTTGGATATACTAGCATCTATGTCTAGGACAACCTCTACTTTTTTACTACTCTGTTGTATAGTTCGACTGCAGACTTTTTAATACAAACTCTTAAAGTTTGACTACACTGTCTGGCCCTACATTAGAATAATTCTCATCCAAGTCGGTTTCTCCTAGCCCTTCATATCCTAGATAAAGGATTTATTTAACTCTATATCCTTTGCTTTACTCATAAATGGATTTGAACTCACCCTTATTCCACTCCTCAGAGGGCTACACAAAGGATTCCCCCTCTCCTCAATACTATTTCTTATAGCCACCAAGTCATTAGTCAATTCATTCAAGTCAAATCAAGGTCGAGGAACATCTAAGGCATATTGGTTGCAAGAAGAGCCAAGGCCCACCTAACGTTCATCAATGACTTGCTCCTTTTTGGCAATTCTTCCTTCGCCAAACCCAATCTAAAATAATGGAAATCAATCATGCCAAAACTTTCATAAGATTCAATCTTGTTCCACACAGACCCAAAAAGAAACAATTCATGAGTTTCTTCCATACACCATTCAAAGGATTGATAACAAAGGGAGCTTGATGATAACAAAGGGATATGGTAAAATATCTATTTCAAAAAGTGCATGGCTCTAGTAACCCTATAAGACTAGACTGCTCAGAGAAAGCATCCCGAGAATGCTCTAATTACAAAAAATACATCATATCCTCCTTCCACATCATAAGCAAACACCTTCATTGGTAGATTGGAGATAAGAATTGGATTGGATGAATGCATTTGCAAGGACTGCTTACGAAATGTCTCTCCAACATCTTAGCGCTCTAAGGAATAGGGATATATTCACTCTCAACCATGCTACTACCCCATTAGCCCACCCAGACCTGGATCAACCTTGGTTGGCCTCTTAAGATATAGGTTTTCAAATAATTGAAGGAAACCAATGACAATATTTATTTTTCAGGTTATCATAGGTATGGATTAATCTAAGAAAGGAGAATGACGATATTTTATAGGGTGCCAATCATACTCAAGGCTCAATACATAGTCAAGCTTCGATATTCATCTCAACATACAATAGGACAATCAAGCATGGTGGTGGATAAGCCTCAGAATATCCATGGTCCCTCAAAAGTCAGACTATTTACATGGCTGGCCCTTAAAATATTTGTGATGACATGGGACACACTTCAAAGAGAAGGATGGAAAGGGCCTAGCAAATGCCCTCTTATGTGAGAATTGCCCAGAATCCATTCATCACCTCTTCCTAAATTTCCACTTCTCAAAAGAGGTATGGGCAGTTTCCACCGTACTCTTAGCACATAGTAGATCTTGGGAAGGAAAATATTTAATAAATACCCTCCACACTCAAATTGAAAAACAATTGTAGGAAATCAGGCATTGGAACTGGAAATCATATGGTCCATTTGGATAGAATGCAATGAATCTAGTTTTGAAGATAAAAATACAAATCCCTATTGGGTATTCTAAATATTGAATGCAAGAAAGAAGGAAAGAACTCCACACCTCCTCATATGCCCCCATGGACCCTAATCTAGCACAGCTTGATCCAAACATAACCCATGGATTTTTTGATGGTGCATCCATAGATAATCCAAGAATCAATGGCACTGGTAGGTGGCTCATTTTCCCGAACGTCACAAAAGAATTCTTCAAACTAGGCATCGGGCACACAACCAACAACAGGGAAGAACTATTAGAAGTAAGCACAATACTGGACATTGCATAGGAGAAAGGCACACATGATTTGGATATGTCTAGTGACTCAGAAATTATAGTAGGATGGCTCAATGGGATGTTGAGCACATCCATCATTAGTCAAGCATGAGAAGTATCAAGGAAAGGATTCAATGCTTGAACATCATAACAATCTCCCATGTCTACAGAGAACTAGACACAAGTGAAATTATGCCTGCACCTTGCCTAGAAACAAGTTCAGAACTAATTTTCATTTATTAGCTGGAATTTTTAACTAAAAAGGGAATACTAAATTATCAGATAATTTGCCTTGGCTGTATAGATTTCCATCAACACAACAACCAATTTAGATAATCCTCTCATCCAATAAAAATCACTTTTGTCTTCTTGCTTTTTATGAAATTAACTACATTAACAAAGGGATTAGTCCACTCGAATGTTTCCCCTATTAGTTCTTGCGAGAGCTAGGGTTAGGGATAAATCATCTGTAAAATTAAATTACGGGTTAGTATATGCGTCACCATCCTTAGCCCAACTAATTTTGGCTATGGTATGGGCGTCCCTAGCTTGATATGGAAGCTCCAACAAGGAAATTGGAACTCAAGGTCCCTAGTGTACTTAATTGTATTAAATAAATGCACCTCTGCTGAGAAAATTTAGCAAATGGCGGCTAATCCTCAATTTTTCAGGTCTACTGAGAAAACTTAGCAAATGGCGGTTAATCCTCAATTTTCATATGTTGTAATTTTGCCAGTAACTACTTTGATTTTGGGGAAGATAATATTTCAGTAAAACTAGGTTGAAATCATGTTCTTCCCTGCTAACCCAAATAACATAGTTTCTATAGTTAAGAGTTAGGCAGGATGTAAAAGAATTTTACCATTCATGAAAATAATTAAAACAACTAGAAAATAATTACTTCAACCATAAGAACTCCCATCGTAATTGGTCTCTCAGGGAATTGGCCATTGAAAAAATTATTGTTTATCATCACATTCTTGATGCAAACAACTGACACACCAGGTTTGCACTCAACCACTTGATCAACAAGCAAAAATGGAAATCTACAATCAAGTTGGATGAGTTATATTAGCTTATATTCCATTCCAAGGCCAAGCAAATAGACAAACACCAAAAATGTGCTCCCCCATTCAATCCACGGGCAAAGAAAAAACCATAGTCAAGATTTAGAGACAAAGACTGTGAGAGGATATAAATGAATTATGTGTTGCTTACCTTGATAGTTCTCCTGAACATGAAGATTTAGAGACAAAGACTGTAACCTTCCCCTGCGATATTTCTAATGAAGTGATATTGTATAATTTCTCAATTTTGTACCTGACCCACTAAGTGAAATTTTATGAGGAAATATCCCTTCCAATCCCGACGATAGCCAATTGGGATCCAGTCGAAATAGAATAAGAAATATAGCTTGCAGTGTGGACATATACATTATAGGTTTTCTGTGGATTAGGAGATGTTGAATGACCGCACACACTAGTGTAGTGATGGATAAATCCTTCCCATATATTTTCCCTCCAAGGCTTTGGGAATCCCGACCTTTACTGGGGACTGCACAATTATCTAGATGACATCATCTTGGGTAGATCCAAAATGAGGTTTTACCGGATACAAATGCATTTTATCTTGTGTGCGAATCCTCAGTGATTGGGAATGTTGGAGAAGATGCCTCTTCCATGGAAAAATACAAGATCCTTCCCCACCAGTACTAGTTTTTGTGTATGCCCCTGAAACACATCCACTTGCCAAATTCATCTCATTTTGATAATATTTTACAGTGAGTATTTGCAATGCTCAAACCCCAAATCAAATCAGTGATTAACATGAAAACTACCTCAATGAGTGGAATCAAGGAACAGATGAGCCGGAAGGGGGCACATCAAAATATGCTGAACCAATTTGGCACTGGTGACTTCTTGGAATGCTCACGTTTTGGCATTACTTCAATGATGACTCCTTCGAATGCTGGGTTTTGGCCGGTTAGGAATATATATCAATTAAATTTAGAAATGAAAAAAAACAATTTACCCTATAAATAAATTAATAGATATAGAATTTTTTATAACCATTTCATCCAATTGATTCATTGTAAAATAAATACGGTTTCTTCTCTCATAAATATGCATGTGCAATTTCTTTCATTTTTTTAAAGGGCATTATGTGGATGTATATAATAACTTAGTAGTCAAAATATACAATGAAAAAACAAACTTTACCATTCAAAATAACAAGAAAGGAAATTTGTATCAATCCCAAATTTGATAAGAATTATTTTAGATTAATAAAATTGTTGATATCAAATATCAATATCACACCATCTAATTGCAACAAAAATAATAAAAATTAAATTTAGAAATGAAAAAAAACAAAAAAAAATTATTCTAGATTAATAAAACTGTTGATATCAAATATAAATATTACACCATCTAATTGCAACAAAAATAATAAAAAGTAAATTTAGAAATGAAAAAAAAAACAAAAACATTTATATAAGAAAATCAATTAAAATACTATTTTTTATGGTAACCTTTAGAAATGCAAAAAAAACAAAAACTTAAACATATATATATAAGAAAATAAATTAAAATATTGTCTCCAAATTATAGATTTCGAGATGGAATAATGAAAATTGGTGAGAAAATATTTTTTGATGGTGACTTTAAGTTACATTCATGAGACATTTTAGTAATAAATATTTCTGGTAGGTTAGCAATCCATTAAAGAAAATAATATCATGTATTTATGAGTATTTTTTAAGCGTACATAATAACAACAATGGATTACTCTTACTGCACCCTCAATTATGACTTCTTTTGAGATCAATATGATGGAATGTAGTGAAAAATGGAGTCAATATTGCAGGAAAGGACACTGGGCATTAAATGCATCATCAATTTAGTGTCTTGCTAGGGTACCATGATCAGTAGCACTAATATGATATATATATATTTAGACCCCCTCATAAAAAAATGCAATAGTTTCTATTGTTGAGCTACGACAGATGACTAGGACGTAATGAACACTAGCTCTAAATTGATCTATATATATTTAGACGCTCTTGTCAAAAATTGCAATTTTTTCATTGCCAAGATGTCACACACTAGATGGTCAAGAGAAATTTTGTGCAATTGCTTTGTTTGATCTCTGACGATTGAGGTGCATGGAACCATTACATAAAAAGGGTTTTCCAATATATATATCATCTGGAATCTGTGATCCCAATATTATATCTGGAAAGCAATATGAGCATCTAAAGCACATCGTCTACAATAATCCACATTAACATCCTAACACTATCCCAACCACATCGAAAAAACACTAGATATTCATAACCCCACAAATACCATTTTAGATTCAGAATTGTTAACCTACACATATTCGGAGATAAAAGGTAGACAATTTACAAAATTTACTAAATTGTAACACTTCATTGTCACAATTGCAATTTTCCATGACATAATTAAAAATGACTAACATAAATGACTAATTCATATTATTCTAGGTAGTCATTTTTTATGTCATGACTAAATTAGTCATTTATGTTAGTGATTTTTAACTCTGTCACTTATTATTTAGTCATATTTGTTAACCGGTGACTAAATTAGTCATTAATTTTCGTCGTTTATAGTTGGGTCAATCAAAATTGCTCATATTTAGTAGTAAATCGCTTGAAAAACCTATGGTGACTAGAATTTTTATTCACCTAGTAGTTAATTCCTCATTTGTACTAGTGTATGGAATAGATTAGAAGAGCTAAAGGTTCTTTTCGAGTTGAGAGTTGCCGCAATAAGGTTATACAAGAATGTAATTGTCAAGTTTAAGAGCAATGAGGCATGGTAGAAAGATATTAAGTGTAATATCATAGTTAAAAAAGGTTTCCCCCTATCCCCTACCCTATTTGGTATTTACATCGATAAGCTAGAAGGTTGTTTAGAATAAGCAGGTTGTGCTGGAACGTTCTTAGCTGAAATAGTCATCATCCTTCTTCTCTATGCCAACGATATTGTTCTTTTGGCAAGGTGTCCATCTAATATTGATAAGAAACTATTAATTCTTAAGGATTTTTGCTCTACCGTGGGTATGACTGTCGACACTTAGAAAACAAAAGTTATGATTTTCAAATCCAAGAAGGACACTTATGCTAATTTTGTGTATAACAATAGCAACTTGGAGGAAGTGTCTTCTTACAAATCCCTAGGAATCGATATTCATGAGAAGATCAATTGGAACTATAACATTAAGAAAAGGATTAATGGAGGGTGGAAAGCTTATTTCGGTCTTGAAAATAATTGTAAAGCAATAAACCTTGTGATGTGGGATAAAAAGAAGCTTGTCTTTGAAACTTTAGTCACTCCTGTTATATTGTATGGATGTGAGGTTTGGGGTTGTAGCATATATAGAGAATCCTAGAGAAATATTGAGCAAATCTAGAACCATTTTATAATGTATCAAAATTAAAATCAATACACCATATCCTATTCTCCTTATAGAAGTGGGCCCTTTTCCCCTATCGAGATCCTAGCTATGACTAGGCTCCTTTTGTACAAGCACAAAATCAATAGCATCGGAGTCCATAGAATTCCTAAGCTAGATTTTAATTCCAACCAAAACCACCTAAGGCTAAAGCGAGGTTGGTATAAAGATACTAGGACCTAGTTAAAACACTGGGAGATTGACAAAAATGTTAGAAGTAAAAATATTGTTACTTTTAAGTTTAAAGAGAAATTGGGGTGTGAGAAAGATTTAGAGGATAAAAGAAAGTTAAGATATTATAAGGATGTCATCAACCTTGTTAACCTAAAAAAACCCCCACTCAGCTCCACATGGCCTACACCACCCAAGGACACCCATATACGACCCTCATTTCACCCCATTAGACCCCCACACCCTCAAAAAGGCTTAAGAATGAGCAAAAGGGATTAAAACCCCCAAAAAGAGCCTAAGTAAGTTCTGCAAGGGGCTAAAGCCTCCAAAAAGGTGCTAAAACCCCTAGAAGGAGCTAAGAACCCCAAAAGGGGTTAAAGTTAGGGCGGAAGGGGCTAAAAGCCCAAAAAAGGGGCTAAAGTCCCAACTAAGGGATTAAAACCCTAAAAAGCCCAAAAAAAGCTATAAATAGAGGGGTGGGGGTCACTCTAAACACATTCTTCCCTTGTATACTATTATGCTTCCCATGGATGCCTTGAGACCCTTTATCTCTCAAGCCACCCACATCCCCCCTCTCATCCGTTCATTATCCCATTGAGCCATAGCTCCTTTGTTGCCAAGAGATTGAGAGAGAGAGTGGTGCTTCTTCCATCCAGGGCATGGTGGCCCATTTCACCAAAGAGAAGGTATACATGTGTATTTTGTTTTGTGTATTTTCTTATATCTAATCCATTACTTGTTTGCAGGTTTTTCAATTTCTCTTTGCAGGTTTTCTAATACGTTTTTGCAGGTTATTAGTAGCGGAACCCTAACATTGTTTGCAGAGGGGTTCTCCATTTGATTTTTCATTACTATCCAGCTTCATTTCTGCTTTTATTTTCTGCATTTCCATACATGAACCTTTCCTTTCATCCTATAGACAGAAGGTAGCCATTCTTTCCCTGTAGCAAGGGAGAAATCCCTGCTACAGAATTGGGGACCATACCAGGTCGATCCCATAGGATCCCTGGGTCTATTTTTTTTTTAATTTTCAAGTTTTAGTTTAGTTTTTCCCTAGGTTAATTTTTTTTTTGTCAAATCTAGTTTAAATCTTATTCATTTACAGTTTTTGTTACTGTCGAAGCCTCCACAAGGAAAATTCGAGTCCATTTNCTGACTCAGGAAAAAAAAAAAAAACCCAATCCGGAGCAAGTCGCACTTATCAGGCCTAAACAGGGGACCAGGTCACTCATTTAGGCCTCACAGGTGTGACCAAGTCACCCTTTTCCCCCCTAAAGGTGTGACTTTCTTCAAAAAGACAGACCGCTTCTATCTGCATAATCTGAGCGACCCCCTGGCCTATTTCTGGAAAAGTTTGGTGACCCCCTCGCCACATTTGACCCGAAATGTGCGATCTTTCACTCAGAAGTTGGCTTTTAATCACTAGGGACTGTCAGTGCGTCTCAGCCGCCTCTGTCCATCTGAATTGTTGATTTCTGTTTCTATTTTATTTTACTGCAATTTCATTCATAGAACTAAGTGTAAGTTGAAAAATTTTAATGGGTTAATGAATCTATCCTAACTAAAACTTACCTAAAATCAAGAATCTTGCTTACCCTTCCTCCTCTACCCAGTCATCACCCTTTGGGGTATTCTAGGACAAGACGAAGGGCACAGCTTGTATAATAAGAGGCCCTTCACCCAATATTGTTCAAAACCACTAAAAATGGGTGACTTGGAAGGTATATGGGGTAGAGAAGGAGGGCTTCTCACGGTGCTAAGCGTCCTCCCTGTTGACCAACCTTGCATCTGGGAGGTGACCTGTGGATATACGGATGGGCTTGGTCCCATTGTGTTGAGAGCCCAACACCTTCTTCTGGTTGAAGAAGAATATAGGTGTAAGGTAGTCACCTAGTTAGGCTATCACAATTCAGGGTCAAAAAAAAAAAAGGTATTTGTCTACAAAATTTCTATTTATTTACTGCTTTTGACCACATTATGATGAACTCTATAGAATATTCATAAACCATTTGTAGCCACTAGATAATAGAAAAAAAAAAGGCATACACACCATACCACATAAATCAACCCAACTCAGTTCATGATACTGAGAGAGCCACTAAAATTTACAAATTTACACTAAGTCAAAAATCTGTAGTCTTTGAGGACACAAGTCCTTGACTACCTCAACTATGGGAAGTACTTTGGCTCAGCCTAGAAACTCATTGTGAGGAGTACCACGGGAACCCCAAAGTAGCTCGCCTCTGAGAGGAATTGCCAAGCAAAACAGGAAACAACCCCCACCGATTGAGTAGAACGCCCATGAGAAAAAAGCCAAGCGTTGTCTTCTGGTAGTCTTGGTGGCCGAGTGACCACTTGTAGCCAATAGGAAACCATTTGAAACTGGGGTCCAAAAAATCATTTCCACCAGTTTCATACACAAATCTAACACAATTGATCCCTCATGCTCTTGCTCACGCCTAAGAGGCGAACCACCACAATTCGGGTCATTGAACTGACATCGTCGAGACCATTCTCTAGGACCTCTCACACCATTAGAAGGCTACATAGCCTTTGATTCAGAGTCAAACCCATATTAGTTTGAACTAGACCTGCACACAACACCATCAAGCCCCATGCTGGTGCAAACCTGAATCCATTTTTCGGCATAGCAATCGCTAGTGGACCCATGTCTACACCACAAACTATCACCAACAACCCTGCAGGTGGCCCCAACAGGTTATGCAAACTATGATAAGTCAGCTTCCACCACCCATAGTGACCAACCAAGGTGTCCCACCTACAACACTTGGGGGTAGTGGACCTTCCACCTACACTGCCCCTCCTGTCACACATGGGGGCAGTGGACCTTCCACATACACCGCCCCTCCTGGAACACATGGGGGCAGCTGCCCTTCGACCTACACTACCCCTCCCGTCATACATGGGGGAAGTGGCCCTTCCATCCACACTATACCTCCCACCACTCTTGGGGGCACTATCCCATCCACAATGGTGCCACAAGCACCCCCAACAATGCAGGGGTATTATGCACCTGCAAACCCCACCACCACAACTACCCCATCTCACATCAACTTGGGGTCAAACCTTCCTTTCATGGCACATCTCAACTTGCTCGATTTGGCTCGGTTAACAAATGACCCCATCCACCATCAAACTTTTTGACCTCCCATGCCAACCAAACTTCCCTCAGACACTCCCAAGTTTGAAGGGAAGGCAAGGGAGTTTCCCCAAAACCATATCATGACATTTCATTTATGGTGCTCATCAAACAACATCATAGATGATTCGATCGGGCTAAGACTATTCCAACACACCCTCACATGTGCTGCAACCAAATGGTACATTTAGCTAACACAAGCGAAGTACCTAGATTTCAACTCCCTAGCTTTCATGTTCCTGCAATATTTCTAACTCCTCATCAGATATGATGAAGGGGTGGAGATCTTGTTATCTTGTCACCAAAACACTGCAACCCATATAACTGACCACATCCATGAGTGGCGGCGACGCCATAGTCTATGTAAGATCCAACTTGAACTTGATGACAGGATCTTCCTAGATTGGTTCCTCAAGACCTTGCTCCCATCCATATCAAAGGACGTAGCATCCAAACGTCCCCAATCCAAAGAGAAGTCCATACTAAAATCCCAACTGTTTGACCTGATCTATGCATAGTCAGGATACCTTTACGTAGTCATTCCAGATGCTCCTCGTGCGGGCACTTCCCATTGGGATACACCAGGAGCATCCCATGCTGCAAATGACATCATAGGCTCAGTCTCTCACCAAGCATAGCACCGTCCAACACCACCACAACCAAGCATCACTACTAGTGTTTCCTACCAAAACCAAACTCTGGACTATGCAAGAATGGTGTCCCAGTCTGGAGCCACAACTTCTTATGCACAACCTATGCCACCGCAATAGGCTCAGGCCTTGGCTTGGCCAACACAGGAATACGTGGGGAAAATGCCCACATTTGTGGCACCACCACCCACCCAAATCTACTATGAACCACTAGTGCAAGCAGTTCAAGCCCTTGTCCCAGCTCCACCTACTCCATTGGGACAGGTGTTTACACAACAAAACCATCCCAACCAGCTAGCCACCAATAACCAGTAAGGGAAAGACAGAAAAAACTGACCCCGAAACCAAGCTAATAATCAACCATAGGGAAGCAGTCAAAAACCAAACCCTCCCAACAATTTCGCGGCTAACTGGCTAGCCCAAAAGCCCCCATGACCAAATGCACCGAGACACAACGCCCTGTTGCGTACAAACCATCCATGCACACTTTGTGAGTTCTATGGGCACTACACATTCGAGTGTCCCTTCATGGGCCGCACCAAGAAAGCCATTAGGAACGAGGTGCAACATGCCACCAACACAATGGACCAACCCAAACCCAACTCGTCACCACAAGGACCTCCTCCTATGGTGCTCCAAAACCCACTACTAGTCCAAGGGTTGGTACCAATCGCATCGCCTCCCCAACCCGATCCCAACACTCTAGTGGCACCTCCCATGGTCGAAATAGGTGTCCACCACCTGCTAGCTATGACGACTAAAAAGGTTAACCTACAGACCAGATGAAATTAGTATGGAACCAACACCAAACCTGCTGACACATCAGCGGCATCTACGTCCAAATTGGTCAATGCACCTCTTCAACTACACCCTTTCCCGTGCCCCCCATATGTTGGGTCACCAATAATGCCATAGCTAGAGCTGCTGTCAGCAACAGCGTTATGGATGATTTGTCCCAAACACCAATCGCCATGTCCACTCTTGAGATACTCAAAATGTGTCCAATGCAGTGAAAATATTTACTAGCCACCCTTGGGGCCATAGACCCCTCCAAATCCAAGTTGATCACATTCGACAGGGAGAATGAAGAACTGCGCATGCCATCAACCATCGCCTTTCAAATATTGGTATCTATTCGGAATCTGGTTGTGCCCCGGTGCATAGTGGATGAGGGGGAATCTACGTGCGTTATGTCTACCCTAGTCTGACAGAAACTTGGATCCCCAATTTTGTAACCATCCTCCACAACTCTGCAGGATTATGATGGCCATCCCATTAAATCCCAAGGAATCCTCCCCCATGTCCCCATCACATTAGCCGGTAAGATAGTCCTGATTGATATAGAGGTTGTCAATGCTCAATTAGACTATAACCTTCTCCTTGGAAGAAGTTATATGTACATCATGAGAGCGGTCACATCAACTATCTTTCATCTCATGATGTTCCCCCACGAAGGGAAGATCGTGACAGTTGATCAATTGAATTATCATGATCCACAAGGGTTAACGGCACCCACCAAGACTATCCTTACCATCAACACCATTGATCCACAAGGGATGAGCACACATGCCAATGCCGTCCCCGTGGTCAACACCATGGTTAACAACATACCAGCCTCCTCATTGTTGAATGTGGGACCTGGGTTGTTTGCCAATCCCACCATGACAACTCCTTTCCCCTTAGTGTCGCCACCAATGACACCAAACCAGACTATGGACTTGTGCATGCTCTCATCCAGCACCGCTGCACCCAAACAACAACCATAGCCACAGCCCCAACCCCAACCACAACACCGTCTGCAGCCACAAAATCAATAGCAGCCGTAGAACTAGCACCATCCACAACATCATCCATAGCTGCAACATTACGTACAGTTGTAACCACAACCTCACCCCCACATACAACCATCAGGGAGTTATCTAGGCTCCTCTCTAGTCCATACAATTCCCTTCATTTTTCCCTCGCCTAGTGTCATGAGCATGCCAGTAATGGCCACGCTAAGCCTACCCAACTTTACATTGGGAATTTCTGCGTGGTATCTTGATCCACCATCTCAACCACCAATGCCACAGGTGGTCTTAACCCCAGTACAACCCATTGCGATTGAGTTTCATCCTCCACCCGACCCACAAAAACCAACCACCGTACCTGCACCGCCCCACCGAAAAAGGACCAGGGGCAAGAATGTGAAAGCTACTATCGAGCCACAACAAATCCCGCCTTGCGCCATCTACGGAGAGCAAGGCCATCTGACTCAGAAATGCCCTAAGATTCCAATGATTCGTGCGCATTTGGATGCCATGGATACAACCAAAAACCTCCCTGTGGTTGAACTTCCAACCGCACCAATAATGAGAAACAAGGAATTGAGAGCAAACCATGCTTGTGCCCTTTGCAAACTATATGGACACTATTCTCACCAATGTCAAGACTTGTTAGAGTTCCGAATCGCTTTAGCCGACCTCCGTAAACATTCCTTTGAATCTGAGATCACCCTGATCGAAGAAGTTCACCCCCCACCTCCTTCTTTGGACACCATGTCCATTTGTATGATGTCCACTTCAACCGACCCTATCATCTCCACTTCCAATGACAGTCCATCAAACCTGTCTCTTCGTTTCTTCCTCAATGATGAGGAGATACTTGAAGCCCTGACTGCCCTGGAATACCAATGGGATGACATGCACCATCGCTCGTTCTTCCTCCCTAAATAATTTGTGTTGTAGTCTAACCAATTTTCTGTGGAAACCAAGGATTTCATTAATGGGAAATTCAACTGGTTTAAAAACCCCATTCTGGAACCATACACCTTTGAAGAAGGGAACATGTCCAACATCTCGCCAACCATCAAAATCAACATCTCAACCAATCCTGAGGTTTTTCAAAAAATCATGCTGGGGGCATCATGCTGTCCCGAAAGAAGGCACTACCTATAAAGCTCTCTTCCAAGAATTCTGTGACATCTTTTCCTGGTCTTACATTGAAATTCCCAAGTTGGATCCATCCATCGTGGAACATCACATTGACACATGGCCTGATGTGGCCCCTATACAGCAAAAGCAATGGCCCATCCATCGTTCCAAAGTGGTCGTGGTTAAAGCAGAGATAGAGAAGCTATGTACAGCCAGCTTCATTTACCCCATTGCCTACACCACTTAGGTTTCTAATGTTGTTCCCATGAATAAAAAATAGGGTACCATCCGTGTTTGCACAAAATTTCGTGGTCTCAATGGGGTGTGTCCCAAAGACAACTTCCCAGCACCCTTCATCGATCAGATTATCGATGCATGCACCGAACATGAGGCCTTTTCCTTCATGGATGGATTTTTTGGATATAACCAAATCCAAATCCAGAAAGAAGACCGTTATAAGATGGCATTCACAACCCCGTGGGGCACATTTGGGTATTGAGTCATGCCCTTTGCCCTGAAAAATGCTGGATCCACCTTCCAGCGTGCCATGGCACACTGCTTCCGCGACCTCATTCACATTATGTTGGTTTGTCTCGACAACCTCATTATGTGGTCGCAGAAGCAAGCACAACACATAGATGACTTGTGGAAAGTCTTCCTACAATGTCACAAGTACAAAATCCGATTGAACCCCTTCAAGTGTGTTTTTCGTGTCCCAACGAGCTATCTCCTAGGGTTCATCATGTCACACAAAATAATGACCACTGATCCCCTGAAATTCCAAATGAATTTCCCTCTAATGTCACCCCTTTGAGTGACGACAGTACAGCCTGTAATATAGTCTTTCTCCTTTCTTGTTTTACACATTTTTCAAAAGTGAGTCTTATGTACTGTTTCCCCTCATTGCTCTAGATGGATCATACCTTAGACCGGTATATGGGATTTGCTAATGGAGTAAGCAGATGGTCTTTGAACCTTGGCTCGGCTACATGGGTCGTAAACTGCCGGTCACACGAGCTAATCCATATCGATGGCATATGCATGGGAAGTGCGACCAATAACCAGGCTAAGTATGATGGTGTCAATGGCGTCTTGGCCGATTCTCTCTAGCTAGGAGTTCACCAGTACAAAATGAGAAGCCACATATGCTTTCTCAGCGGGATATACATAGCGACACAAAAAATCCTAAGTGCACTAACGCACTAGGGGCAGCCCCACTAGGATGCTAATCTCAGTCAGACTCATCATCTGACTCAGTATCATCATCTTCCTCAGAAGACTCATCATCTGCAGGAAGATCGCCTCTCGCTACCCGACGAAGGTGCTCACAGGCCATAGCCATCCTCCTCATCACAGAAGTCCACTCTGGAGGAAAACTATGAATAGAAGCACTCATATCATTACTCAGATGCTGCCAGCCATCATCAGAGACCCCAGTAGAAAGCCGCTCCAGATGTGGCAGCAGTCCATCCATCTCCCACCGTCGCCTCCGAGGGTTCCCAGTAGGAACTGCCGCAGGAGCCATGGCAACCACCTGCCTTTGATGCACAAGTGGCGGGAGGGAACCAATATCTACATAAACAAACATGGACACCATCAGTCCACACATATCAACATACAACTATCAACCAACTCAACTACACTATGTACAAAGATTAACATAAAAACATCACACATACATACCAGCTGGTCCCCATGCCTGACCGGGAGGTCAGGGCATCTTGGGGTCCCCATGATAGTTCATACCTGCATATAGGTACTCTTCAATCACCACTAGAAGTTGATTCCACTGCTCTAACAACTCCTCAGTAAAGAAGTGGCCCACTCTGCCTCCACCCTCTCGTATCATCATCTGGCATCACCGGTACATCCCTGGCTCCCGTGGACCACTATCCTGCACAACCCGATGTGGACACAATGTAGGTACTTTCTCAAAAAAGAAAGCACACAGAAAGGAGCCAAAACAAAATCTTGCTCCAGATGTCTTCAACTTGTTCAGCTGAAGCTGAATAGCCTAAAGATACATCTGGGCCCACCCATAGTATGTGCCCCCTATAACACGCTCTACCAGCTGAAGCTGCCATCCAAATATCTTGTGGCTCCCTGTGGAACCCAAGATATGTAGCAGTAATGTCACCACCGCCCATTTCAACAAGTCCTCAATGTCACACATCATGATATAGGAGCCACACACATATGCCATAGTGTAACAATGTCGATCACATAGCTCCTCTAATGTTTCCTCCTGAGACAACACCGGTTCCAAGTCACCAACAAATCCCAACAAAGGGAGCCCAGTTAGGAAGTACACATCCACTAGTGTGATCTCAATATGTTGGCCTTGGAAGAGGAAGACCTCCTCCTCAGCATCCCAAAATCTCACTAGCGTTTGTAGTAGTAAACACAAGCTCTTCCTGAGGGGTATCCTCATGAACTTCAGTAAACCACAATAGGCCAGTGTATCACACACATTCTTGTCTCGTAATGATGCCTCCCGGAGGTATTTACAATCTCTCTCCCACCACTTAATCTCAGCCATCCTACACAAGCAAAAAACAGATGTTAGCCACTGCTCTCATAAAAAAAAAATCACCTAGAGCCCAAGTTGCACCTATTTGGGCAAAATGAGTGACTAGGTCACTCAAAAATGTCGCAAAGGTGTGACCAAGATGCTTTTTTTCCTTATAAAGGTGCGACTTGGCTCCATGAAACCCCAACAAGCTCATGGAGGACCTCCGGGTGACCAAATGCAGAATGTAAACCACTAAAAAGAAGAGATTTAGCGAGAGCTATTACCTGCAAGTCACGGAAAACAAAACTGCCAATTAAAACAAGAGAAATCAGAAAATGAAGATTTAGGGCCCACCTCTCCAACTCCATAGTGAACAATGACAATGACACCTCACAAAGTGGTCCCCACCCTTATATAGGCCCTATTTGACCTAATTTCTCCCGTTCGACATAACAGGACCATACGAAGTCTGTTTGAAATGTCGTTCATGCCACTGGTTTTAGAATTCCATCCTCTATCTTCTTATGAGACCACCATCTCATGTTTAAAAAAAAAATAGGGACCGCTTCCTAGAAGTTACCTCGATTTATGAGCCACAGCATGGCGATACGAGTGTTTGTGGACCTGTACTTGCATCTCTATTTCCTACCGCTACTCATGCGGATTTTTAGGCCACCTCCTATTAAGGAACATCATTTTTATCTTTGTAACATATATCCATCTACTTCATCCACCATTCCTTATGCGGATCTTTGGACCGTTGTCTAGAAAACAAATTATTTCTTTTGCACGTATTTGGCATATAACTACCTTTGGCTTTGCACTCACATCACATGTAGTCAAGTTCATCGACCACAACTCACACATATCTCTCCTCACCTCGGTCTGCATGCCTCTTCTGCATCGACTTGTGTGCTCTACCGCGATCTATCCTGTGCATGTATTGGTATGTTTGAGAGCCACCTGCTTCGTCCATACTGCACGGATGATGTTTGGACCACTGTCCACTGTCCCAACATGGGGCACCACCTTTTCCACCACAATCGGTTGACGATATTGGATTTTTGTTTAATCTCTTTTCTGACTCCTAAAAACAATGAAAAGATGGCCGAGCACAGCTGCTTCCTTTCCTGCTTGTTAAAGTATAGGAAAGGGCGTCTACATCGTCACATTTATCTCCTTTTGCAGACTATGTAGACCATTAAATGAAAAGTACCACCTTGGCATATTCAAGCCAAGACCATTCCCCTCTGCATACTTTTATGCTTTCTCGGGCAGAGGGGCCACACTTTATGAAAAATCTCACCATGCGTTGTCATTAAGCTCTTTTCTAGCCTTCTCAACAAGAAAAGATTGCTGAGAAAACTTGGTTTCATCCATGCTCGTAAAAGTATATGAATGACTGTCCAGTCAGTATAGGTTTAACCTTTTCTGACCTGATTGGACTACCAATGGTAAAGAAGTCTCTCATCCCCCAAAGGATGGGCGAGCTCTCCTATGTATACTTTTATCCTTTTTCAAGCACAGTATACTACCAATGAAAAAGAGCCCCCACTGGAGTCTTCTTCGTGCTTTCAGACTCTCTAAAATTGAAAGCACCACTGAGCATTTACTTTCTCGTGCTTGCAAAAAATCCATGAGATCATGCCATAACGGTGTCTCTAGACACCACCCCATAGAAAACAGTTTGGCAACATTCCCCCTTTGGGTCGCCTTTGTTAAGAGTACTCTGCGATGTGTATTCCTTGGATCCCATCAATATCAAAAGTGTCCACCTCCCCCAAGTATTTCCCATCTACAGTGTCATCCCTAGTATTACAACTATGATCCCATTCCCAAGAGTCAGTTTCATTAGCTGCCTGGTCTGCCCTGCCGTCACACTCTGAACAAAGGAAGTTTGAGTCTACTACACTCGCCTGCCCCTGTTCAACTCTCGCCCCCCCATTCAGTGGGTTATTCCATATATTGTCTCACATCTTTCGGTTATCTCCCTTGTGCCTCTGGTTAAGGAAACACCATTGCCTTGACCTGGGGTAGCTCTCCCTTTGTCGACAGTAACACACATTCCAGAGGATAGACCCAGAGGTCCCTGTATCTTGGTTTCATTAACCTCGTTGATGGGTTCCTTGGACAACTTGAGAGGAGTCCTTAGCGCCTCTCGGGATGGTTGTTTCTCATGTGCTCGACTCCAGCTACATCATTGCACCATTGATATTCGTACAGGGTATTGGTCCATGTAGTATTTGGTCGAAGACGCTGGACGTCACCTGAATCTAGCACATTGATGAGTCTATTTGAGGGATCTAAATAGGTTATGTCCCTTGTGACTTCTGGGTTGTGTTGGAGACAGTGTTCAGAAGCCCCAGCAGTGCTTCTATATAGATTTATGATTGATAGAACATACTTGTACCACAAAGACTCTGACTCTCCATCAATGTGTCCATACAGCTAGGTACTATTCCAGATCTAGTAGGCTATCAGTCATGAAGATATAGCATTCCATGAGAATTCCATAGGTCCAATGTAGCAGTTCTTCAGATCAGTGTTGTATTCAACCTCTAATTGAGGCAACCATTATTGTATCATTAGTTGTATATGATCGGCTCTTGTATTTTAGAGCATAGATCACATTATTCTTTTTACATTGTCACGAGCATGGGGATTCCCACCTCATCCATGTACATGTTGCACATTATTTGTATCTCACCCATTGATGGGAACCCTATTAATACAAAAACCAAAAGCCACCATTCCCCATTCCCGGAAGCACCACCTCTCTGCAACAAATCCTATGATGTCCATCGGCCATATGATGAGCTCCTACCCTCACACATTAGCGGGAAATATGTTTACCCAAAAAAACCCTCACTCAACTTCACATGGCCTACACAACCCAAGGACACCCATATATGACCCTCATTTCACCCCATTAGACCCCCACACCCTCAAAAAGGCTTAAGAATGAGAAAAAGGGCTTTAAAACACCAGAAAGAGCCTAAGTAAGTTCTCATAGGGGCTAAAGCCTCCAAAAATGGGTTTAAACCCCTAAAAGGAGCTAAGAACCCCAAAAGGGGCTAAAGTTAGGGTGGAACGGGCTAAAATCACAAAAAAGGGGCTAAAGCCCCAACCATGGGCTTAAAACCCTAACAAGCCCCAAAAAAGTTATAAATAGAGGGGTGGGGGTCACTCTCAACACATTCTTCTCTTGCATATTGTTATGCTGCCTGTGGATGCCTTGAGACCCTTTGTCTCTCAAGCCATCCACATTCCCCCTCTCATCCATTCATTCTCCCATTGAGCCATAGCTCCTCCATTGCCAAGAGAGAGAGAGAGAGGTGCTTCTTCTTGCTAGAGCATCGTGAGGGCATGGTCGCCCATTGCACCAAAGAGAAGGTATACATGTATTTTGTTTTGTATATTTTCTTTTATCTAATCCATTACTTGTTTGTAGGTTTTTCATTTTCTCTTTGCAGGTTTTCTAATATGTTTTTGCAGGTTATTAGCAGCAGAACCTTAACATTGTTTGCAGAGGGGTTCTCCATTTGATTTTTCATTACTATCTAGCTTCATTTATGCTTTTCTTTTCTGCCTTTCCATATAGGAACTTATCCTTCCGTCCTATAGATGGAAGGTAGCCATTCTTGCCCTATAGCAAGGGAGAAATCCATACTACAATCCCTACTCTAGAATATCAAAAGTATCTCTCTGTTTTAACTAGTTCAAAGCAAAAAAATAATATAGCCAATATATGAACAAAATCTCATGAGCTCGATAGTGAAATAGGTTGTTGGACAGTTTCTAAAACACCATGGGTGGAAAGGATCTTCCAACTCTATGAGAATATGAATATTGAAGATGAAACTTACTTCCTGTTAGAGTTCTCTACGTACACCCACATTAGATCTTAGTTTCATAATCTTTGTTGCAATACTGACCTTCCTAGCCTTTTAACATGTGCAAATTAAAGTGAGCTTGGGGCGCTTCTCTCCAAGCTCTTTAAGCATATGAATACAATTTAAAAAAAAAACTAATTAATTCGTTTCTTCAGGTCCGATAGACCAAAATTTGGTCTCAATGGACATTAACCATCATTATCATTATCATCAACACATAGTCCATACATTGTATACATTAACCATCATTATCATTATCATCAACACATAGTCCATACATTGTATGAAAACCAAAGAGGTATATTTTCGTGATATTTTCACTTGTATTAGAATGAAAATGCCAATTATAAATGAATATTTTAAATGAAAGTGGGTAAACCATTTTTTATTTATTTATTTTTAGTATGTTCTAAACATAAATTCATTAGTACAATCACTTATCTCATTCTATTATAGGCATTATCCTAGTTTAACACACACACACACACACACACACACAAACACACACACACACATATTCCCGGATGTGGGTAGTATTTTCGATGATAGTCATTCGTCTTTTCGGTCACCGCAATGTGCACGTGTCGACCTCCTTAAGCCTAACACTATCACACCCAATGACAGCGCACACCTCCAGAACCTTCAAAGATCTTGGTGCATGGGAGATTCCTCCTCAGTCACTTCAGCTCATGCGACATGGGCTGGCGAAGGTCTGTCAACCTACATGCTATCATGCATCTGCTACGAACATCAATGCTTATAGGTACTTTGAATGATAGTCGTCTAGGATGGACTCAATTTGAGATTTATGACAATGCAAGAAGTATTACCGGGCTTATTGTGCATCGGGTGGTTAGCTGTGTTTCGGTGCCTGTGTTCCATTGCCTCTCTATAGGTAAGATATTTCCCCAACGAATTGGTTTCAGGTTCAATTCGGCAGCCATATCCAGGTAGAGAGGCACTCCAAGAAGAGCCAGCTTTGGTCATGGCAACGCCCAAAGGGGTTGCATTGCTCAGACTCCAGTGGATTACAAACCTCACATCTCCCCATGGGTACGTGTTTTGATTGAAGCATGGGAGAATCAGGTCCTCAACCAGAAGCTCTCAACCAGTGAGGACGGAAGCCAAATCAACCATTATTGGATGATGAAGAACATGCTCTGCAACCTAGCAGAGGACATGCTCAGCAATTAGTCTAAGGCTCGGGTGGCGGTGCATACCATGAAGTCTAGAATCACTGAAATTGAAGCTCTGATCATAGCAATGGACAATTCCTTTGCTTGGAAAGGCACAACTATCGTCCCTAGTCTGCACGGGATGAAGAAGGGGGTCCATTCTCAGGGTAGTGGTGCAAGTTGTAGTGAATCTGGTGGTTGGGCTCTTACCAGTCTTGGTGGTACAGGTAGTGCAACTGGTTGCTGAACCAAAGTTCCTCGTATCAAGACCTTTTCGGTCACCTCCACGGTTGAGCCTCTTTTAAAGCGTATGAAGGAAATGTCGGTCCAACAGATGGTGCAGCAGTCGCAACAGTATTCACTCTCTCTGGTTCTGAATGCTTCCACTAACTCGCCTACTTTGTCGCAGAAAGAAAAATGGGCTTGACCCATCATTGAAGAAACACCTCCAGCTCAATGAACGCTTCACCCAAGTTTTTTGGTCAAAGCCAACAATAGTTTTGGTATTTTTTTGTTTTATCAAGTAAATGTCTATTCTTCTGTCTCCTATGGAACCTCTGTCTTCACTCATCTATTTGAGCTTATCATTTTTTATGATGGATTACTGTAATTATGTCTCAGTCTGTGGGCCGCAAGCCTGTACTTTTAGCCTTGGTTATCTTAGACGTTATTTTGTTAGAGGGATATTATTTTTTGAGAGGCTCTGGAGAGGGACTTCTTCTCCTTCAACCTCAGGTAGCCGAGGTAAACTATGTATTTTTTTCCTTTGTAATATAATAGATCTATGCAGCAAATAAACACACACACACACACACACACACACACATATATCAACTATTTTTTTATATAAATACTATCAATGCACCATCTATATTTAAACCTATGAGTGTTTAGCCATGGTATTCACACATAAGTAGGATAAATTATTTTATAAAAGTATAGACCATTTCATATTTAACGATACCAATGTGTAACCATACAATTTGCACTAAAGTAAGCTAAAATATCTTATAAAAAAAATATGACTCATTTGTTTGCAATTCTAAAAAATGGGTCATCTGTTCAAAAAATTCTTGAATTTCACCATATATACGTAACCACATTGGGTCATAAATATACAATTTTCATTGGAGTAGGTCAAAATATTTTACAAAATTTATGGACTATGCATTCAAAAAAAATGTGTCAACGCACCATTTATATTTAATTGCATCGAATAAATGTGCACCAAAGTATGCTCAATATTTTATAGAAATTTTTTGTTATTTGTTTAAACCAATGCTTTTCATTGTGTCAAATAGATTAAAAAACATTAATGTGCGACTCAGTCACACCATGCGAGATCTATAATTTTTCAAATAACCATGATTTGCACCAAATAAATTGAAGAGCACTAGTCTGTAAGTGTACCATGTGCACAAAGGTATGTGCATAGCTCTAATGCATGAACCAAGTAAGGTTAAAATGTTGTTAAAAAATATTAACCATTTATTCAAAAAGACATTGTTGAGTGTCCCATACATTTAATTGCATAAGTCTCCACACTTCCACACATTCCAAAGTAGGTTAAAAGGGTATTTAGAAACATAAATGATGCACTCAATACATATAAATACATCATATGTCAGCATATTATGTCCACCATTGTAGGATAATTAAAAAAAATACCAAACCAAACTTTCATTCCAACTACCAATTATTGCTTCACACATATACAAGCATCAATCATCACTATCCCCCTATAACCACCCCATTGCACAATGCTACCAAATTCTCACATTTCCCAATTGCTTCACTTCCACAATGGATTTTCATTAATTTGGGAATTTTGCAAAAGGTATTAAATTTCCTCTTTTTCCCAATTTGGAAAACAAGCTTCCTTGATAAATAAGAGACCGTCTAAATTTATTCTTATCCATTAATATACATTTTTTAGCATTTGAAAATTTCAAATAGGGATTGTTTGTTAAAAAAACCTAAAATGTTTGTTGTTAGTGTGTACCTCCCATTTGGATAACATAAGAGGCTAGTTATCTTATAGGCTACACATCCACTGGTAAGCTGTGCTCCGTTGCATTTAAAGTTAACTACATAGTTATGTTTAATGTACTAAAATTTCCCTCAATGCACATATGTGTATGCACTAGGAGTCATGTTCCAAATAAGATTATATGTCTGGATAGATAACTTAATGCATTGTACTAGATTTCACTAACAAGTAGTTCTTATATGTTTTTCTATGCTAATGATGGTACAAATGCATTGATAATGGTGACCTATTATGATGTGATGCATCTAACAAACTTGATAACAACAGAATTGATGGTGATACTCTCTTTCAGTTGTACTAGGTTGTACTTATCAATGTAAGAGAAAATATTATGGCATAAGGACTTTGGTGCATGTTACTAAACCAACACACCCATATGATTATCACACAAATAGTGAATAATATTTGTAAAACTTATTGGGATAGGAAGTATTTAGTAGGAGAATATTTAACTAAAAGGAAAAGGCCTTGTAGTAAATGTTATAGAAGATGCCCCTCTAAAAAGACCTGAAATATCCATTTATAGAGGAGGTAAGTAGTCGAGGTGAGCAGTCAGAGGTTGTAGCGAATGTTTTTTATTTGATCCATTTCTAAACTAAAAGAATTGGTGCATATAGAACACAAATGCACCAGTGCGTATAGAAAACTAACACATTGGGGAAACAAAAAAAGGATGATGCACGACGTAAAAACATGAAATTATAAAAGAATAAGTGCAATGGCCACAAATTTAATAAAATCATAGTGTTCTATTTAATTAGTTGTACCCCACTAAGTATTCTACAAAAAAAATGCATCAAACCCCCAAAAAACAGTGGTGTACCCACCAAAAAACACCAATTAAATTTTTTTTATGCAGAAAGCCCTGAAATTTCGTAAAAAATATGCAATGCATTTTGTAAATATAAAAGCAATGGTATATCTATAATCAAAATGCACCAGGATATCCAATAACAGAGGTGTTGGATGATATCCTAGACACCTCTCAGATCAACAATCCATGCTCCCAAACATTGGAAATAACATTAGCCCTCGAACAAATATTTCATGTTGCCAAAAAATACTAACCTCCCAAACATTACATTATCACCCAGAAAATATTTTTTACAGCAATTATTAGGACCTCACGTTCACTATATGGTCCCTTTGAGAAATAAGAAAATCAACCCACAATAGGTTTGAGCTTACTTGAGTGCACAACTGTTTCCAATATGAGTTCTGGTTACATGGCCTCACATACTTTCTTGATTGTTTAAAACATAAAATGTGGAAGAAACGATGCACACCCCAAATCCCCTCCACTGGAAACCCTAAACACCAACTTGAAAATCAAATACTATACTCCAACTCCTCGAGTCCAACATAAACAATGCGAAAACCAAAACAGAAATACAACGAAAACCCCATTATTATGTACAGACCTACTTTCAAACCCCCTAATGTGAGGAAAATAGCTACAAGGAGAGCATCCTTGGGATGTACGAGGGCAAGCGGGAAACTCCAAAGCCACAATGCATTAAGAAAAACCTCGCATAGACGATACTTGCAACATTGAATGCACAAGGTACCAGACCAAGCATCCAACCCTCTAAAGGCCTCCAATTCAAACCTCACAAAACCATGAAAGCATCAATTGAAGAAAAAATACCAATTCAAACAAAATAATGTTCTATACCCCACAATTAAACCCTGAGTCAAAATTCAAACCATATCCAGAATGAAATTACAATTTCCACTCCACAATTCTGAATGAAGAGACAATAGATTGGATCCTACCTTGGGTCCCAAGAAACTCATTGCACCCTCACCTTCACACCAATGTCTAAATAAAGCATCGCCTATAATTACTTTGTTTTATATACCCTACTATAGACAACCATTCAGCATAAGACCAAATGCAGAAGAAGATTACAAATAATACCATAAGAGGTTCAAGCCTACCTCACTACACATCCTCCCCAAAGCCGAGTTTTGGCTACACTGCCTCACATAATTCCTTGGTTCTTTATACTAGAAAAGGTGGATCAAACTATGCACACCCCAATTCCCCTCCACTGCTAACCCTAAACCCCAGCTTAAAAATCAAACACCAGACTCGAAATCCTCTAGGACAACATAAACAATGTGAAAACCAAAATGAAAATGCAATGAAAACCACATGGTTTTGTACAAACGTATATTCAAACCCCTTGACATCAAACAAACATCTACAAGGAGACCATCCTTTGAATGTGTGAGGCAAGAAGACCATCTCCAAAACCATAATGCATTAAGCAAAAGCTGGGCCAAATTGTACCTGCAACATTGAATGCACAAGGTGCTTGGTCAAGCAGGGCCATCTTGCTCAACCCATGCCCTCTACTCCAAATCCAATAAAAAATAAATGGACCGAGGTCGCAGGAAATAAAACCCATTTAAAGCCACATACCATCTGTTGCGACAACAAGAGAGGTGTTCGATGCCACCCCAAATAACTCTCATATCAACGATCCACGCTCCCAAACATTGGCAATAACATTAGCCCTCGAACAAATATTTCAGGTCACCAAAAAATCCTAACCTCCCAAACATTACCTTATCACCCAAAAATTAATTTTAATCATAAAAATAAATTTTTTAAGCAAACCAAATTATTCATTTATTTTATATTATATTGAAAAAATATATATAAATTGATTTTAGAATCTATTAAATATCTTACTTGAAAATTAAATATATATCTATTTACTCGGGATATATATATAATTTTAATTAAAAATTAATGTTTTGTTTTTTATTATTTATTTTTAAACAAATAATTATTGCGCCCAGAGGCGCATTCTACAGCCCAGTATGAGGTAGAAGTGTGATTCCGTGCTCAACGTGGAAGTGACACGTGGCACAATGTCGGCACAATGTCGGCTCATGATAAATATATATTTAAATCTCCCACAATGTCGGCTCATAATAATTATATATTTGATAGGTGAGTTAATTGAGATCAAGTCTTGGCTGCCATGAAAGCAAAGCCGAAGAATACACGGCTTTGGGCAGCTGAAGATGGCAAGCCAGAGTTAGATATGAACGGTGGCACTAAGAGCGAAATTATGGAGGATTCAGCTGCCTCTCATAACAGGAAAAACGTCACTTTTGCTGACCAACAATATATCTCAAAAAATGAATCAACCCTTTTATAGAGAATGTCTTTCAGTAGGTTATTTATTTGATAACATATGCACACGTTACTTTGAAAATTGAGTACTTTCATTGTGTCAATATTTGGTGAAGTGTCTGCATAGAACCCTAATTATCTATAGGTTTGGAGATTAGTTTATGTAGATATACGTTAGAATAGTTAATGAACAACCATGAATCTATAGTGGGTTCTCTCATACATCCTCCCAATGTTATTTGTTTTAATGTAATTGCAAGTAAAATCTTTCTACAACTTGTATGCATAAAGTGAACTATGAGATCATCTATTATAAAATTCGTCGATGGTATTTGGCAGGAACATTATCAATCTATATCCAGTGTACTTTTACAGCAATATCAAACAACGTCTTATAAAAGGGCCGTTTGGTATGCTGATTCAGAGGGAGATATGAACATTAGCATCACAACAACGGAGGAAGTCAGTTTCATAACCCTAATTTCTTCTCCCAGGAGGAGCATTAGCATGAACGTCTGTAACTTTATTCGTAAAGCGGTTTATGCTGTCATTACTTGTTGTTCAAAGAGAGATTCGTTTTGATAAGCTGTCTGGCCTCTGAAAAGGCCGTAGCAATCAATATATTTTCTCTCCAGAGCAAAGTGATGGTTATATGAGTGTATTTGCAGCTCATTATCGAATATCATATATCCTAACATTGTATGATAAACATTACAGTAAATATAGTTCATGATGTTTGCAGAAATGGTTTTTTAATTCAATGTAACTTTGAAGTGATAATCATGAACCATTTCAGCACGGAGTTTTGAAGTGACAAGTTTGGAAAGGTGTAACCATGATGTCCTTAACATGGCAATGAGAAGTGGATAACTTATAATAAAGTGTGGTAACTTATAAATGATTGTGGTAATGTAATTATGGGTATAGTTCATGTGAATAATTAGCACAGCCACAAATTAAGTGGCGGGTTAATATCAATGTGTGTAGAATTATTTTTTGTAAAGATGGGTAAATAAATACTAAACATTAAATTAATTAAGAAGATCTTTATAAATATCCATTGAAACTATAACAGAAATAGTAGATTAAGAAAAAAAAAAGCAAATACTATTTAATAAATAATAAACAAAAAACAAAAATAATAGAAACTATAAAAATTTAGTGAGTTATAAATTTATAAATAGTTAAAAATTGAATTCTTAACCCAAGCTTATTGCGCCAAGAGGCTACAGCCCGGTATGAGGTAGAAGTGTGATTCCATGCTCAACGTGGAAATGACACGTGGCACAATAATGTCAACTCATGATAAATATATATTTAAATCTCCCACAATGTCGGCTCATAATAAATATATATTTGATGCTACCACAATGTCGGCTTAAAGATTAAACTAGGCTTAATATCTATACACAACAAAGCGCAGCCATTGCTTCCTTGGCAGAAGAAATATGGTCTTTAGCGGACTAGCGTTCCATTCTATTAACCAATATATTAAATGCAGAAGGTGATTTCAAATCTAGATTTCTATATCAAAATTTCAACAACAAAATGACTCCAAAGTAGGAATCATCTATTAAACGCGGAGGGCGATTTCAGATCTCGATTTCTATATAAGAGAAATCAGTTCTATATTGAAACCCAAACATAAATAAGAATCGGATCTGTATTACAACCAGCTTAGATCTATCTTTACCGGGCTCTATCATGCGCCGAGAGGGATCAAATATTTCGAGGTGCAAACCCTTTTTTGGAGTGCAATTTTTGAAGCAGGGTTTACACCTCTAAATATTTGATCCCTCTCGGCGCATGATAGAGCCAGGTAAAGCTGGATCTAAGCTGGTTATATACCTCACCCATTAAGAGAATGCATTTGAATCAAAATTTCTTCCATGCAAATTACTAATTTAAAAAAGCAACGCATGCTGAAGGCACAGAGAGAAGCCTGCAAAATCCGGTCATGTATTTAAAGTTTTCTATGCTTAGTAACAGCAGCTGAGATTGAGAGAATCGAGGAGAATCAGGTCATGTATTTATTTTGAATGAAAAACCCATCTAATTTGAACTGCAACTCTGAAGTTTGCTATGCTTAATAATTTAAAGAGAAACCTGCAAATATGCTCACAAAATCTCATGCAAAATTGCAAGCTTGTTATTCTTAGTAACTTTCTGCAAGAATACCGTACAAGACTAGAAAATTTAGGCACGCATCTCTCCAGAAACATTATAAATATAAATCTAATGATTTTAATGAAATAGCAGAAATTGTATCACAGTTAAAACCACAAAGATGGGTCATAAAATAGTAATGGCATGTTGTATTTTAATGTTAATGGTGATAGTTGAAGCATCATCATTCCGGTTTGTTTCAACTACAGCTAATGTTGAAAAAGGTTCTGTAGCAGATATGCCATTCGAGGCTCAGGTTATACCGCCACTGGGCTTTTCTTTTCCCTCCCCACCACCACCTCCTTATAATTTTCCAGTGATGGTGGGTGAGCTTGAAAAGGGTCCGGTTCCACCTGCTGGTCCTTCCCATTGCGGTAATAGTGATCCCATCTGTCAGCCACCACCACCATCGCTCACTTGAGTATCATGTCAAGACAATGGATCAAGATTTCTTTATTTAGTAAAGTAAACGTATTTTGAAGAATTTTTGTTTCTTTCAAATAAAAATAAATATTAGTTTTTTTTGGTTTCGTATTTGTCTTCAATCTTTCTATGCATTGAGACGATTTCTAGCGATCTCAATAATTATTTTTTATCATCTCAATTAAAATTATGGTATTGGTACTGGTTAACAAAAAGATTAATCATATTAACTTGGAAACTTTCTTAAGTTGCAGCAATTTCCAATTTATTTATATATGTCATATTTTGTTTTTCATAAGAAATGCTTGTCATATTGTATTTTTACTAGTGGTTGAGAAACCCACATTGTATTTTTATTTGTGGCTGAGAAACTCTAACCCAAGGGTATTTAAGTTGTCAAAATCACCCCAGAATTACACCGGATCTGCCATACTACCTTTTACGTTGTTGAAGTTCTTCCCAAATCACTTTTTTGAAAATACCAATTCCTTAACTGAATAAGCTAGCTAAATTTGACATTCATACAAACCACATTTAAGTTTTTAAGTTTTATAATTTTTTTCACTTTTGAAAGTGGTATTTTCATATTCATAAGAGTAAATTTTCATATTACGCACTGTATTTTTCTATTTTTTTAATGGATAACCATTGAACAATAGGTTTGGCTCAGATAAAATATTATTTCTGCAAGTGGTATTATTGTGTCTTTGTAATTAAGAGATTTCAACGGTAGAGGTAGTTCGAGCTGCTTCATGCATGCAGCCTTGAAATTTGAAATTTGAAATTTGAGGACGTTAGGGGCATTTTTCTTGTCAAATATTTTTAAATATTTTAGGAGAATGTTAAACTAAACTGTCAAATAATTTTCTAAAATTTATTTTTTATATTTAGTAATTTTTATAAGTAGTTATTATTTTATTTTGGTTAGTTTTTTAAGAGACTGAACTTTGATCAGTTCTCAAACTTGGGAAAACCAAGTTTGAATTGCAGGTAATATGGATCCTGGTAGGTATATATTGCATAATGTTGGTGGGTGTCAATTATTAATTTGTTATTTTTAGTAAGTAATTTTGTTAAATTTTTGTAAAGTATATAATAAAAGCTATTTTTTTCATTGCTTAAATTCTTTAAATAAAAAAGTTCAAAATGTCATGCTGCATGCATGAGTTTCATTTTGATAGCATATTGTTAAAAATGTAATGTAAATATTTTATTTTTAAATAAAGTTTAAGTAAAATTAATATAAATATCTTATATTAAAAATTTTAAATCATATAATAGTTAAAGTATGTCTTTTATATAAACATGGTCTATTTCAACTACTATAATCAGAAGAATATATGTTTCATATTTGTAAAAATATTCTATATATAATAGAAATTCAATTTATTATTATTTTTCTTATATATATTTTTTTCAATTTAATAAATTTTTTTATCATAAATAAGCAAATATTTTCATTATTATAAGAATTATAAATATGAATATTAACAAGTATACTATTACTTATCTTTATTATTTTAATCAAGTACATAATTATTATATATATCTAGCTTAATTGATGTTTACTTAAGTTTACAGATTTACTATCTTTTTTATAAGATAATGTTTAATTATAATGCATTTATTATTGTACTTTGTATCATGAATATGAGAGGTTTTCTCATAATTATCATATGTAAATATAACAATTCATTAATATGTAATTAACTATCCTTATGTTATATATGAAGTTAAGATTCAGAAATTAAGTACTATCCAAAGCACACATTCATGCATATCATCATGCTATTTTAATTGCAAGTCACTTCCCTTTGATTTACTACATCACTATGTGTACACCCTTTTGTTTGTGTGAGTAAGCGAGAAATATTTTGCATAATTATTTCTACCAGCTATTGGTTACCTAACTTCATATTTTCCTAAACATCTAGACATTGTAATCCATTTTTTTCCTAAGATGTGAACAAACTATATTATAGCATGTATGACTGATTTTTTTTCAAACCCCTTTAGATATTTTTTATATGGAAATCTTCCTTTCATAGTTGTGGGCTCCCATAATATCTTTTGTTGAACTAGCCCTCTAAGCTTGTGAAATGTCTATCTTATAAATTTCTCACTCATTTCATGATAGAAATAATTAATGATTAAATATATTAATTATTCATCACCACCACTTTATAGTTCTCTAGTGGTCACCATTCCTATATTAAAACTCATTTCACCATAATGAATCAAGATTCATCTCTATTTACTAAACTAAACTTTTATTCTAAAATTTTGTTTCATTTAAATAAAAATAAATATTATATTTTTTGGTTCCATCATTTTATTCATTATATTTTTGCTTCTTACA
Organism: Pseudotsuga menziesii; assembly: GCA_001517045.1. Taxonomy (NCBI): domain Eukaryota; kingdom Viridiplantae; phylum Streptophyta; class Pinopsida; order Pinales; family Pinaceae; genus Pseudotsuga; species Pseudotsuga menziesii. Next base: position 135,901 of record LPNX010937094.1, on the reverse strand, counting down.
TATTAATTTTGATGAGCAACCTCCAATTATTCATACATGTTAGAATTATTTTATTTTTATTTTTTTACTGTTTTTTTCATTTATGAAAGTAACAATTAATGTGATTTTTTCATAAGTAAATTTTTATGTCACCTGTAACATGTATGTATTTTTGTATATTTTAAATCAATAACATTGTAACATTCAAATTTGGTTTGAATAACATGTTTTAAGAAAAATATAATGTATATATCTTACTTTTAAATAACATTTTCTTAAAAAATGTAATGTAAATATCTTATTTTTAAAATTTTGAATAAATATAATTACTAAAGTATATCATTTATATAAACATGGTATATTTCAACATAAAGCAAATAAAATAAGTTTCATATTTATAAGAATATTCTTTCTATATATAATAAAATTTCAACTTATTATTTTCTTCTTGTGTCAATGCACCATTTATATTTAACTGCATCTAATAAACGTGCACCTTGAAGTATGTTCAATATTTTATAGAAAATTGTCATTGTGTCAAATAGATTAAAAAACATTGATGTGCAAGTCAGTCACACCATGCGGGATCTATAATTTTTCAAATAAACATGATTTGCACCAAATAAATTTAAGAGCACTAGTCTTTAACTCTGCCATCTACACAACAGTATGTGAATGACTCTAATGCATGCACCAAGTAAGGTTAAAATATTCTAAAAATATATTAACAATTTATTAAAAAAAATGGTTAAGTGTCCCATATATTTAATTGCACAAGTCTGTACACTTCCACGCATATTAAAATCACTTCCTCTTAGAGTTCCCTGCATACACCCACATTAGTTCTTATTTTCATAGTCTTTGTTGCAATACCTACCTTCCTAGCCTTTTAACATGTGAAAATTATAGTGAGCTTGAGACGCTTCTCTCCAAGCTCTTTGAGCATAGGAATACAAGTTAAAAAAAAAACTAATTAATTCATTTTTTTAGGTCCAATAGACTAAAATTTGGTCTTAGTGGACATTAACCATCATCATCATTATCATCAACATATAGTCCATACCTTGTATGAAAACCAATTGTCTTGAAAAAACGATATTCATCTCTTGAATACCAAATTGTTCATTGAGATAAAATGGTATATTTTCACTTGTATTAGAAGGAAAACGCCAATTATAAATGTATATTTTAAACGAAAGTAGGTAAACCATTTATTTATTTATTTATTTTTAATATGTTTTAAACATAAAGTCATTAGGACAATCACTTATCTCAATCTATTACAAGCATCATCTTATATATATATTTCAACTATTTTTTTTATAAATACTATAAGTCACACCATCTATATTTAAACCTGCGAGTGTTTAGCCATGGTATTCACTCATTTGTTTACAATTCTAAGAAATGGGTCATCCATTCAAAAAATTCTTAAAGTTCACCATACATACTTAAGCATATTGGGTCATAAATATACAATTTTCATTGGAGTACAGGTCAAAATATTTTACAAAAATTATGGACTATGCATTCAAAAAATTTGTAAATGGCACTATGACAGACTATACCTTTGAAAATGAAACTTGGACTATGATAGACATCAAAATTTATGCACATAAAAATTTGCACAAGCTACACCATTTTTCCTGTTCGCCATTTGCTTGGGTCCTCTTATAATCTCATCTATTGAAGATCATTGAATGGACAAATAAGGTTGACACATGAAGATAATATTTTGTTTCAAGTTGTTAGCTTGTTGCTTAATTTTGTTGGCCATTTGCTTGGGTCCTCTTATAATCTCATATATTGAAGATCATTGAATGGACAAATAAGGTTGACACATGAAGAAAATATTTTGTTTCAAGTTGTTAGCTTGTTGCTTAATTTTGTTGGCCATTTGCTTGGGTCCTCTTATAATCTCATATATTGAAGATCATTGAATGGACAAATAAGGTTGACACATGAAGAAAATATTTTGTTTCAAGCTATTAGCTTGTTGCTTAATTTTCATGACCTAATGCAAAATCCAACCTCCTTCTGCACATATTGTAGCACAAGAGACACAAGTTTTGATAGACTTAACAATTCCATTAAATTTATTTTTACCTTTTCTCTTCACATATAATTACATTACCAAAACATACACGTAGATCCCAATAACACTTGACTCCACCCACGAATGATGATTTCCCCTTTTTTTCTTAAAGAGAAGAAGACTGATTGATAGCTCTAGTATGCTATCTTATCTTCTTTCCATCTTTTTTACTTATAAAAATACATTTATAAAATAAAAGAGATCCAAATACCATCAATTATATTTTAATCTTTTAACTCTCATTTATTATTATCCTTGAAAAAATTAAAATATAAATCCCCTTTTAAACAAATTTCAATACATGGTCTTTTTGTTGAAACAAATTTCAATTTTGTTAAATATTGATTAAGCTAAATTATAATTGGTCTTCCAAGTAGCCAAGAAACGAATTAAGAGGAATCAAGAAAGCTGAAAATTGATTAATAGATATTAAAAAAAAAAAACTTAGGGACATTAAGGAAGGAAGGGGGAGGGGGTGTGTTTTTATCTGTGATCGTAGCAGGGAGATTGGAGATTATAAGAAAAGGGAAGGCCGATACTCAAAGATCCGATGATCGAATCCAGGGGAGTTATCGAGAGGGGAAACTGCAGCTGTTCTTGTGACTCCTGGCGACCTATCTAACACACTTGGCAGACCGTGAAAAAAAATGCATGTGGGTGTGTGTCTTTGTAGGTTGAGGGTGATGATGATTGTATTGTATTGTTTCTCGTGATGTAGAGAAACTCAGTGTGTTGTTACGGCTTCCCGTGGATTCAATAATTTTTTGTTTTTTTATTTTTATTTTTGTGTTGTTGTAATGTTTTAATATGATCGGTGGTCATCGTGGTTGTTCAGATATTTTATCGGGAATTAATACTCGCTCATGGTGGTCGTGCTGAATTCTAAGCTGGAGCTGACCACGGAATTACGGATACTTGCATATATCTCTGTGATTTCGTAGATGGAGTGTTGGATTTATAAAGCTTTGAGATGTGATGTGAAGAGTTCGGGTCCCGAGATCTTAATAGTCAGGCTCTGATCTACGTACCTGGGTACTTCAGATATGGAACTTTATCAGGTACATTGAAATGCTTGAATTTTTGCAGTAGAGAAATGGGTGTTTTAGTTTGTTGGTTGGTGTTGTTATTGAGATTGCTGAGACAGTGGGTGTAATTGAGTTTTCAATTGACATTTGGAATCAGTCTCGTGTAATGGTATCATCCATTGCCCGGCACCAACATTAGGATCAACAGGTTCTTCTCAACCATCAGGCAGCTGCAGAGGCCGCTGCTGCTTATGCTACAAATGTGAAGATTGTCGGCGGGAATGTGATTAGTCAAGGTGATCTTGGAGGGGGACTTACTCTCGGAGGTACTATGGGAAATGGCGGTCTCAGCGCTGGACTTGGAGGGGTTGGTGGTCTCAGCGCTGGATTGGGTGGGGGCATTTGAACCTTCAGTGCTCGCGATCAGAGCAGGATATCCTACCAATCCTCTTTGATCAGATGGTGTTGGACCAAGTCATTTAGACAACCCTACAATATCACCTGTTCCATATGGCTTGGATGGAGGGATGAGGGGAAGGAAGAGAGGTTTAGATGGACCTGTTGAGAAAGTTGCAGAAAGGCGTAGAGAGTCAGCTGCCAGATCTCGAGCTCCAAAACATGTAGATATCTTCTGTATTTTGTTATTGAATGCTTGGATTTGGCCAGTTTAACTGATTATGAAAATATGCAGGACAAGCATGTCTTTTCCCTATTTTGGTGGAATTCTTCATTTATACTTTCTAGGATGTTTTCAAACTACTTTAGCTTTATTATAATAAATTGAGGTTAAACTCTAAATTATAGGTTCCTATTTTGATTCTGATGTGTTTTCTCATCCACGCAGGCTTATATGGTAGAGTTGGAAGCTGAAGTAAATCAACTCAAAGAAGAGAACATGAAATTGAAAAAGCAGGTAGTAGCTATTTGGTATTTACAAGTTGATATGCAATACTTTAAATTATAGTAGCCAGATTCGAATATGAATAGGAAGTCCAATACGGAAATATACATATCATACATCCAAAAATACATTTTTTTTCAATTTTAGAATAATTTTTTTTCTAAATTTTAGAATAATTTCAATCTCAAATTCAGAATAATTTGAATCTAAGGTAGACTCAATAAATTAGCAGAAATAATTTCATTCCTTGAAAATTTGGTGATTTAATTTATATTTACGTCGTAATGCGTTTTTCTCCGAAGTTCTTTGGAAAAACACTGTTCATTTTGTCGTCTATTCGACCAACCGTGTTCCTCCATGTGTCATCTTCGCGATCCAGTGGTTCTCTGCGTGTCCTCTTCGCAATCCGGTGGTCCTTCGCATGTCCTCTTCGCGATCTGGTGGTCCTCCGCAAGTGACAGCATTGATGGTTGGACCTGGCACTTAACCCCCATCCCCACGTGTCTCCTTCGTGATCCGCTGGTCCTCCGCGTGTTTTCAAGTTGAGTCTGTGTAAAACCTCCGTGTTGAAAGTTGGGCCTTCCGGATGTTTTGGAGGTAAAGGTTAGAACCCAGTCCAGGCTTCTTTGGAAGTGACAATATTGATGGTTGAAGGTTTCCGGTCGCTGCCTTACTCTGTTCTCCCATTTCGCCTGCAAGTTTCAATGTTCGCGTGTTTTCCACATCTTTGTTCTCCACCTCTTTGTTGAGCATTGTTCATAGGATTTGCCGTGACTGTTGAGTTGGTCATAACCGCAGTTTTCTGGAGCCGTGGGTGATATCTGGAGAGCTCGTCCGAAATATGAAGTGTTTTTTTCTTAGTTTGGCATTTATTCTGAATTTATTAGATAGCTTGCTATTCATGGAGGAGGTGGTTGAACATCTTGTCATGGCGACCGCCCCTCTCTGCTGCATAAATGGTGTTTATTGGTCACATTTAGTTTGCATGGGTTTGCGCAGAGAAGTTGCATTGTTTCTAGTTGGAGGAATTCTGATTCAAAGAGCCAAAGAACTAAAAATACACAGGTACTTTGTTTTTCATTCTGTGCAATTTCATTTCTATTGCAAATTTGTTGTTAGTGTCAATCTTGTAGGCTTGTCTGGGTGTTGTCATATCTTCTGCCCAATTCTTTTAATGGCAGTGAAGAGCTGACAGATGATGATAGCGTCCAACTTACGAGAAAAGATTTTCATCGCTACTTGAAAGAGAAGGGTTTGTACGCAATATTCCTCATACTCATTTACTCCACTGCTTTCGCTGAATCTACTTACTCTGCAAACACACACACACATTCTGATATTTCTTTTTCAACCAAAATAGGAATGCGTCGACCTTTCTGGAATAAATCACAAGCGATTCAGCAAGTTCTTTCTCTCAAAATCTTGTTGGATTCAAAGTCGAACCAAGACTCGAAGAAACCCTCAAAACATAAGCCTAATCTTAGTTAACCCTTGTGTTTTTATGATCTTTAAGCCCTAGATTACAGGGAATTTTGTTTTAGCTATCCTCTTTTGTCTTTTTGTTCGGGCTTTTCATCTCTATTCTATTTCATTTCAGTGTAAATTGCTCTCTTGATGGAATATTTGTGTATTCCTTTTTGGTCTAGCATGCTCTCATATTCTTGAATATTTATTACATCTATACAGTCTTGTAATCCTTTCTTCTGCTGGGAAGCTTAGCACACCCACTACAATTCTATGCATGTGAAAATGGAGCAGTTGGATTTCTTTTATTAACAGCGTAATACTTGAGGGCATATTATATCAAGAATCAACCTCAAGTTATTGAGGCTTTCGAGTTTCAATAGTGTTTACTCTTAGATTAAGTGATTTTGACATAGAGCTAGGCTGCGACAAAACAGGAAGAAGGAAGATCTGTGTTTTGGGTTAGCATGATGAGATCTCAACATCTCCACTATTTGGGACTGTTAAATGTGACCATTTATCTGATTAGGAAGATCTGTGTTTTCAAATAGCATGATGATATCTACAACATCTCCACTGCTGGAGAGTATGAATTTATGATATGTATCCATTTGTTCAATTAAAATTCCTTTTCACACTCTTATGTTCTCTAGTAATTTGAATTTAAAAGAAGTTGCACCATTTTGTCACTTGCTGGTTAAATAGAAAACCACTAGTGGTCTTGTTTGGCAGTAAACAAATGCGTTGATGCACCCTGATGATGGCCCTAAGTTATAGAGAAAATCACGTAAAAATTTAGTTTGGTTTGAAATTACGAGTCATGACATTGGCATCAACCGATCTATGCTCTATGATGGAACTAATGTCTTGTATGTGCAGCTATTAAGTGTGAGTAGCTTATTTTCCATTCAAAAGGGTCTTAATATTTATGTTTAGGAACTGACACATGTCATTTCTACATTTGTTATTACTAAGAAGTGATATTGTTTCAATATTAATAAGAATAGTATTTGTTCTTCTTTGCAATCCTTACTTAGGGGTATATTTTTGCGCAGTAGAGCTATAATTGAAGAACAGAGGTCCTCAACAGTAGCAGGGGAGTTGGGCAAGCTAAGACAATGCAGAACTGTAACTAGTTTACTGTAAGGAATAATGTTATGCTAGGGACCCTACTTTTGCTCAATCAACCGTCTCGCAAGAACAAGCTCTCATAAGCATAATAAATAACCTCCCCATTCGGGCCTGTAAATGGCTTGGTAAATGTGATATTTATGTCTATTGTAACTGTTTTCATTAAAATTCTTGCTGAATTCTCTTTTTATGTAATTTCGGGGGGTTTCTTAGAGTAAAGAAGTTCCCAATTTAGAAATATCAGAAAGACAAAAAAGCCACGAAATCAAGTTTTAGCAAGGCCCAACAAAGCCATGTATAAGTAGCCTACAAATAGGGAATGAAAGTCGATTTTATAAATGAACAAACCAGAAATTAACGACTAAAATTGAGAATTCCAAGGATAAAATTTCCCAAAAATCGTTTAAGTTTATAAGATTGCATTGAGCATTAAGGCCAGACAACTTCAAATCGTTTGAGTTCCAATACCTTTGGAGGCAGCTTGAGGATAGTAGTAAAGAAACATTGTCTAAGATTTTTATAAAAACCATCTCCTTTGCATTGGATATCAATCTAAATGAACTTTTTTGTGATCGCAGCAAATTGGGCTTGTCCTTTAGTTCAAAAATGATGTCAAGGAACAAGAACTCAATAGTTTTCTTATCACGCATTCAGGATCATATGTTTTATGAGAGTCATTTCTACAACGTGAAAATTGTCTATATCCTATTCAAGAAATGTAAATGAGTTGAGGAAGGACCTGGAGTGGAATTCATGGGAATTTGTTTGGTGGATGCTATTGTTTGACTGGACTTGTAAACCATCAATTCTCCATTCAAAATAATGTTTTAAAGAAAATAACCTGAAAATGCGTCCGAAGTATCCCAGGTAAGTGTGGGATATAGCTATCTTCATTTACTTCCATAAGTGTTGTTGAATATAGTGGATCAGCAACCCATTCCTGCAGGAAAAATGATACAAGTTTATGATTCTTTAATTGAAACCATATAATGATTAAATTTGTAGCCTTGTAGGTAAGATTAACTCTGAATTTGAAGTTTGATATATAGTTGTCTGGAGGTAAGAATAAATAGTGCCCAGATCTCCTTTAAAGTTCACATTTATGTCAATGCCTGGTTTTATCTTCTCTACTCTTTTAGAACATTTGAAGGATTCCAACTCTCTTTTGAGTCCAGACATGATCACCCAGCTCGAGTTTTTTGTTATTCAGAAATTTGTATAGATTTTGGCATTGCACTCATAGAGAAACCCGTTGTTTTGCTGAAGAGATTAGGTCCTTTATAGGAGTCAGATTATTGTTGTTATGGACAGATTCTCAGTGACCAATAAGTTGCTAAGAAAAAATTGCTCTCCTCATCTCCTCATACTTATTAGATAATGAACAATTGTTAGTGAGAGTGGAAAGCATTGACTGTACAATCTGTGAAAGAATTTGTATAATAACTACAAGTTTTAGCTATTGTATTGAATACACACAATTTCATTTCACAGAGCTTGTGTTTGTATGTGTTATTCCTTTAATATTTGTACTTGCTATGCAATTACATTTCATAGAGCTTGTCTTTGTATGTGTTATTCCTTTAATCTTTGTACTTGCTATGCTTTGTGCATCAAATAACACTGACATGAGTGATTCATCTGTATTGCTACATTTTTCCTCCTGTTCGGTGAGATTAATTTTTTCTTTGAGAATGCAAATATCCATAATCATACTTTGAATGCATCTTGTGATCTACCATGGACTATATCCAATATGCAAATCTATAGTTTAAATACATTACAAACATGTGTTGTCAAGGATAGGGAAACAGAAAGTAAACTACCGTGCATCCTAAACTACAGATTCTTGTCATGTTGATAAGAATTAAAATTATTACTGTGTTCTCAAGTTGTCTTACTGACACTTTTTTGCTAAGATTTGTGATAATGGGATGTGTGGGGAAACCCTGAAGGGACTATTACCCTGCCATGTATTTGGATTCAAGCTACATTAGATAAGGGCCACCCTGTTGTCATGCTAAACAGATTTTCCATCTGTATTTGTAAATTTCGGGTTGTGTGGAGTTTTATAGTCTGGTAATCATTACAAGTGACTATTTCCACCAGTCATAATCAATTGATTGAGTGCTGAGGCATATCTAAAAAAGAAAGCAGTTATTTAATATTAGAAGTATATTGTGCAATTGATGCATTTAAAATTTTGACCATTTTCAATTTGAGCCCAGCATTTTATCTGAATGCATTTGGAGTGTAGATCAGCATCCAGTACATTGTCCCTGCTCTCTTTGAATTGAGTTAGACCTTACAGAAGGAACAAGGTATCCATTCATGGTCAGCACCCTTATTAAAAAATATGGTTCTTCCACTAGGAAAAAAATGTTATGTAAATGCCAAATGAAGTAGAAAATGTCATCTTTGAAGTGGTCATCCAAGTGGCCCGACCACTAAACTTCCATTCTCGTATAGCTTAGAATAATTCAAAACCCCTGAATCAATAGTAGGGTTCAACACCAAGCCTATGGTGCAATTGGCTATGAGCCATATAACTTATGTAGAGGAGACTACATTTTTCATGTCACTATCTGCAACTATGGATTTAAGCATCCATGAATGGATGTGGGTGTCTCATTAACAGAGGAAGCTTGTTGTTCAAGTTATGGGAAGAACTTTGTCTGAGTTTATGTATCTTCTCGCTCTGTTCCTTGCAGATCTAAGTTTCAAACTATTTATGGTCCACGAATACCCTTCTGCAACTCGAGTTCTCCACACAAGATAGGCCTCGTGTTGACGGGCGTATTTGACTAAGCCCGCAACGGGGGAAACAACCCAGACCGGGATCCTTAGGACAGGCTCCAAGCTGTTTGGGATGGTTGTTCCCGATAGGTTTAAAGGCTCTGTTAGCCTGGAAATTTAAAAGTCTAAAGGTTAAAATTAATGCTACTGATTGTTATTTGGGCCTACACTTAGGATTACCAAGGTTAATTCTTATTATATATTACAGGATGACAAACTGTTATATTTAATCTACTTAAAGCAGTTAATTATAAACACAAGAATAGAAAGATAAAAATTAATAGAGTTAATACCCTACAGTGATGTATAATATACACAGTGTACAATAATTACAACAGAAATAATATGAATGTTGGTAATTCCTATAAAAGGATCTGACTCAAATAGATTTTTTGAATAATATAATAAAAAAAAATTAAACACATATTATCCTAATCTACCCTCTATCCTGATCAGGAGCAATGGAAAATTTAACCTGTAATCAATTTATGCTGATAAGGACACTGTATGCAAACATTTGATAATATTTAAAGAAATTTAAATATTAAGAAAAACAATATAGAAATCGTTACACATTATATAACAACGATATCAATCATTAATTACAGAACATGACATATCAATAGGATCGGAAACAGTAACAGTCGATACTTGTAAATAATATTTGCACAATTCTTCAAGGAAATTATCACAAACATTTATAATATAGCAAAACGAGTGGCGAAACCGAAAGACATTATAAATCATATGTAAAGTATAAAAACTGTATATATGTATTAAACATCACCAGTCCAAACGTTGTAGCTACTGACAGTTAACTGTCTCGAGTCACAGATAGATCGAACATCGGTCTTGTCCTCCATTTCCCAAACTATCGACCCTTTTCACTTATGCTATCTTCCCTATAAATACATTTTAATTTCCCCAAAATAAAACCTTCTAAGAGCTGGAGATAATCAACATTGAAATCCTTAACTGATTTCGCATAAAAATGACAAGTGGGAACATGTCATTTTTCAGCATATGCATGAATACTTAGTCCATAACAGGAGATCGAGGACACAGATAAGGTAACGGCACCTGGAAAACAGTCCCCGCAAGATTGATTTGCTTCCAGATATAGAGGGATCATCCATACAACCGAAATCATCAAAATCGGGGAAGGAAAATATTCATGATACCACCTGCGATGCAAGACAAAAGAAACATAATTAAAATGTAATTAAAATAGAAAAACAAATAAAATAATTAATAAACAATTTCACACTCATCAAATACCTATAAATAAAACTTGATCATCAAAACTTCAAACCTGATATCAAAATAACACACCGCCAAAACACTACAAATTTACCGGAGCATTAAAGACCTGGATATTCACCCCACTTGAATGACTCTGCGAGGGAGCCCTAAACTGCATGAGTGCAATCTGAGCATTAAGCTCACGAACCTTTTCTCCATTCTTGTCATTTTCATCCTGCAATTTGAGAACCCTCCTAATCAACTTATTCTTATGATTTCTCAATCGGAGGAGCTGTTGATCATTCGCATTAACTTTCTCCTTTAACATAGCATTTTCAGCCTTTATTAAATCCCGATTCACTGCCATCTCACCTACCCTATCCTCCATACTACAAATTTTATCCAACAGATGATTAATAAACAAAGGATGAGCCATATCTGCAACACAATAAACACCAGGTGAATTTGCATGCACAGGATTTTCTTTAGTCAGAGCATTAACAAACGAATCCTCTGGCACCTCTTTGTCGAGCATAGGAATATCCTTATCAATAACAGGAAAAGTCTCATTGACGGGATTCGAAACAACTTTAGGCTGAACGACATTATCATCAATAGGAGAAGAGATATCGAATTCTTCCTCATCTAAAACAACAGTTTCCACCTGAACCTTGTCAATCATAGGGGTTTTGACAGAAGTAGTTTTCGCCATGCTCCTGGTGAATCTGCCAACCAATTTAGCCTTGGGCTGATTTCGTCCACGATTGCCAATTTTATCAATACTGTCTTGGGATGTAATTGGTGACAAAGGTGAAACTCTCCTCACGTGCTTAGACCTTAACGGAGTGTCAGCGCTTTCGACTGGATTGGCCATGGGAATTTGCAGGCTTCAGGGCTCATACGGCCAGGACTTGACAAAGGTTTGCGCAGAGAAGGGACTGAGACTGAACTTGGATCTTTGTGTTTGCTGCAATCATCAGGGTTGTCAAACATGCAGTGACAAAACGAGGAAAAACCGTTGGACTCTACAAATTCCTCCCATGACCGACCTAACTTTAACAACTCACTATCAATCAACATGCGAACCAACCCATGATGAAAGAGGCTGTGACTGACGTGTTTAGGGCTTTTTTTAATCGCATTGGACATTTTGAACAGGCTATGTAAAAGATAATAAGGAAAATTTAACGGAAACCCTATAAAAACAGACATAATCCGGAGGTGATATACATACGCTGACGATAACCGGCCTTCACAAGTCAAGTAACGGTGAATCAAATCAAGGACATGACGCCATTCTTCCTTGAAATACTTACGGGCCACTCTAGTTTGAAAAGAGACTTCCTGAGCAGGGTTTTTAAGTAACAACCGCCATTCTGTTATATTCATCTTCTGGTATTTGAACCATCTCTGACCAGTCAGGGACAAACCTGTTGCAGCCGCTATTGACCGTTCATCAACCCGAAACTGAAGATCGCCAACTTCTGCTTGAAAATCAACCAAGGAGAGAGAAAAAACCCTAGTAACTTCAGGGTTCGAGTCAGAGAACTTCTTCAAGAATGGCATCCACCCTATATCCTCGACCTTTACTACGAGCTTAGAGTCTGAATTTAACAAGGTCATTTCGCAGGGTTCAACCCTTACTACAGGTGCCATCACTGGCTGAGTCCAGGTGCGTAACCGCACGCAAAATAAGTACCAGAGCTCGTCAAGAGACAGAACACGAGATCGTGAGCACTTGGAATAAAGGCTAAGAAAAACCAGGTGATGAACAAGGTAAGCCATGCATAAATGCAGGCTATACCCCTGCGGGTTTGGCATGAACGAAGACATCAGCACTCAAAGTGGTAATCGATTTATGACACAAATGATGGTCGAAGACCCTAGACAACTGATATTATCATGATTTAGCCTGAATTGAATGACAGGAGGCCCTTCGCTGTACGTAGAACAGGTGTTCCATTGACAGGCACCACGATGAGGGATACGTACCAAGACTTAAACGTGATAGACAAGTCAAGTACCAGCGTCATGATAGCATCCTGGCTTCGCAATAGATGAATCAAGATAGAGGCTGTGACATAAATCAACCCGACGATAATCATAATACATGCACCCCTACCATGGATTTGACGTATCTTTTAAAGGTGGCGGATAAATAATCATAATTACAAACCATTAAATCAAGAATCGACTTTGCAAAACATACCATATAATAATGATCGACATAGATATTCGTGGTAATGTCGACCATGGTTTGAGAACTTAGGATATGTTGGAAATGGTTTGTAACACATTTGGCTTACGTACTCTAGGTTTTGACCAAATTCACCACGAACCAACCATTGATAATATTTCAACCCTAGTAATAATTATAATAACAAAATCAACAAAATCAATTCGTAATGTTTCGGATTAATTTCTAGATTAGGATAAGAAGAAGGATATAGAAATCATTAATATTTATCCTTAATTGCAAACCCAAAAACAAATAATAACTCATTAGTGATGATTTTGTTAAATATTCTATAGTTGCAAAGGTTGCTTTAAAAACAACGAATTTCCCCAATTCAGTAGCTGACAAAATGGCATTGTTTCAGTAGCTGTAATTCTTCTTTATTTTGCACTGAGAAATTCGAACATTTCATTAAACAAAATAGGAATTTGTTAGATGAAATAATGTTTTTTAAAGGCTATTGAGCCAGGGCACAACAGATGGCGAAAATCTGGGCAGAACAGTTATCTGTGCCTCTTAACCTGAAATCATGCACATAAAGAAATTAAATCCTTAATACAAGCCATTATACAAAGATCACTGTTTTAACATTTCAAACAAATTCAAGTATTTCACAGTTCTAAAACTTACTAGAAAATTACAGTTTCAGTGATTTGTTTGATAAAATCAGGCCTCCAATAGAAATTAGTCCTTAAAGAGTAAGACAGTAAATGGCTTAGTTTTAAGGATAAAATCTCAATACCACAAGCATGGCCCTGCTGCCAGCAGGCGTCCATAGCCTCGACAGGGTTGCTTCGAAACCCTCAGAATGCCAGTATCCTATCTGCTAGTTATATATGTACAATTTTGGATGGGAGAAACTGTTACCACTATTTTTTTTTAATTTTATTCCTCATGAAGGCCATGGTTCAGGCTTGGTAACCAGATAATAACCATGTCAGTCACCAGTCTGCATTATAGTAAAATGAACCGGCTCATCATGAGACCTTTCACCCCTCAGATTTTTCCGTCCAAGGGTCATTGCCGAGGCTTGGTGACCGGAGACGACAATGTTACTGGAAGCAAACCTATGATCCTGAGCAGATCAGCTCATGATGAGACTTTCTGTCCTTCATTTTTTTGCATATGTTCAAGTCCCTCCTTGTCCAGAACGTAATTATTATTAATCTCAAATGAGATTATCTTAGCAGATAGGGAGGCGAATATGATCCTCTTTATGAGAAGGGATGGCGTAAAAGATTTAAATAGATAACTTTACCAAGTACTGTCCCAATCCCGTTGGGAGGATCTTTGCAGAGACTGATATACTTAATTAATATTAACATGGTTTGAGATTTTCTGGTAAAATCTAGAACAATGAAACACCATTCTCTGTTCAAGAAGCAAAATAGAATGACATTTTCCAGGATAATAATGTCTTTGTGCATAACTTACAGATAAATGGCAGAACTTAAAATGAGCCATCAGTTCAAGGTTTGATGAATTTTCCAGGTTCATAACACAAAAACAAAACAACAAATAAATCAAAAGGACAACGATATAAAATGCATCAAGCAAACACAACACATAGGTATATACAAGATGATCCCTTGAGGGGGATTAGCAAAAATATCTCTTAATTAGGTGACCATTTACTGGAAGGTTTTCAATGTCACCTTCCAATGTTTGTAACCTGAAAGTACTAGGACCAAGTTTTTCTGTAATAATAAATGGCCCTAGCCAAAGGCATTGGAACTTTGTGTGTTTTCCTTTATCTTCATGTTCCTTGTCCCATTTCAAGACTAAGTCACCTACTTCCAAAATCCTGACTGACTGACTTCCTGAGGTCAAACCAACGCTTCATAGTCTGCTAGTGTTTCTCAAATTTTTTTCTAGCCAACTCCCTATCTTCCTCCAGTTTCTGCAAGGTGTTAATTCGATTCTCCATGGCAGAACATGGTACCTCCTGTACTGATTGGGCAAGCTGTAAGGAGGGTAAGAACAAATGAGGGGGCAAGATGGATTCTTTACCATACACCAGGAAAAAGGGAGAGTTTCATATAGCAGCTTTGGGAGTTACCCTGTCAGCCCACAAAGCATTTGACAGAGCAGTATGCCAATTCCTGTGATGGTTAGCCACAGTACGTTTCAGAATCTTGATCAGATTTTTATTAGAGGATTCTGCTAACCCATTACCCTGAGGGTAATTATTAGCTGAATATTTCAACTTTATACCCCTATCCAATGCATACTCAGTTAATTTTGCAAAGGAAAAATAAGTTGCATTGTCAAATATTAAAGATTCTGGAACACCGAATCTGGTAATAATAAAAGAATTAAGGAAAGATATCACCTATTCGGAATTGACTACCCTCAAAGGGATGGCTTCAACCCATCCAATGAAGTAGTCTGTGGCTGTCAGAATGTATTTATGTTGTTGTGAAGAGGCTGGTGTGATTGGGCCAACAATATCCAGACCCCATTGCTGAAATGGGATTTCGATGATAACCGGCTGGAGGGGTAACGCTGCCTTCTTTAGTCTACCTCCTGCTCTCTGACATTCTTGGCACTTCTTGGCGAAAGAATATGCGTCTTTGAACAAAGTGGGCCAGTAGTACCCAGCTTTAAGTATCTTGTGGGCAGTAGTTTCCCCGCTAAAGTGTCCTCCAGCTGGTCCTGCATGTAGTTGAGATAACACATTATCAGCCTCATGTCCTTCTAGACAACGAAGGAGAACTCCTTCGAAATTCTTTCTAAACAAAATATTATCAATAAGCTGATAAGGTGCAGATTTCAATCTTAAAGCCCTCTTATGACGTGGGTCTAAATGTTCAGGGGCGGTCCCATGCAATAAGAAGAACTTAATATCGTCATACCAAGAATCAGGAGGAGTGGAGACCGGGAAAACTTCCCTTTCAAATAAAGAAGGTTCGCTAAAGAAGTGCAGATTAGGTTCAGAATTGTCTGTAGACCCAGCTGCTAGCTTGCAGAGTCCTTGCCCCCTAACAATCTTTAAAGTTTTTATTTCCAGGTCGTATTCCTGAAGTGTTGTGACTCAATGTGCTCTTTTTTCACCAAGATCCTTCTGTACCAAGAGATTTCTAACTGCAGAATATGGTACAACGACTTTGGTGTGGGACTTCAGTAAGTAAGGCCTGAAATGTTTAACAAATTTGAAAACAGCGAAAGCTTGCTTGTCTACTTCTGGGTAATTTAATTCTGCACCGTTGAGACCAGAACTCGTAAAAGCGATAGGAGCTTCATTATTTTTTCTTTGTTTTTCTGTGTCAGAACAGCAGCATAAGAAGAATCAGAAGCAAACGTATACAAAATGAAAGGTTTGGAAAAATCTGGGCTAGTGAGAGTGGGAGCTTCAGCAATAGCTTTTAAGATGTCATGAAAAGATTGCTTCTCATTAGTGTTCCATTTAAACTCAGCATCCTTTCTTATCATTTTCTGAAGCGGCCGAACAATTTCCGTAAACCCAGGAATAAATCTAGAAACAAAATTGATCTTTCCAAGAAACAACTGCATGGACTTCTTTGAGTGGGGCATCGAAATCTGTGATATGGCACTGGTGCGTTCTGGTTCAATATTGATGCCTTGTTTAGAAACAACAAAACCCAGCAACTTACCTTCTGCTACTGAAAAGATAGACTTCTTAGGATTTAAAGAAATCCCATACTTCCTGCAACGCTCAAAGACTCTCCTGAGATAAGTTAAATGATCAGTCCTATTTTTTGAAAAGACGGTAACATCATCAAGATAAATAATGACAAACTTACCAATCAGACCTCTGAAGGCGATGTCCATTTCCCTCTGAAATGTTGCTCCGGCATTTATGAGACCAAATGGCATTTTCCTGTACGCATAGGTTCCCCAAGGCGTCCTAAAAGTTGTTTTCAACTGGTCAGCTTTGGATACCAACACTTGGTTGTATCCTGAAAAACCATCTAGTAGTGAAAACATTTCAGATCCGGAGACCTGTTGCAAAATTTTCTCCATTGGAGGAATAGGATAATTGTCCTTATCAGAAACCTTATTCAGGTTTTGGAAGTCGACACATAACCTGATGTCACCATTTTTCTTCCTCACAGGTATAATATTTGCTACCCACTATGCATGGCGAACAAGGAAAATTATTTTGGCAGAAAGGAGTTTATTTAGCTCCTTCTTGACAGTTGGTTCTAGGCTAGGGGCCTTTTTCCTCAATTTTTGTTGAAAAGGCTTAGCCTCCGGTTTCATAGGAATGACATGTTGCATGATATTAGGGTCGAATGTTTTTAGGTCATCATACGTCCATGCAAATATGTCTTTAAACTCTTTGAAGAGTTTTGTTGATTGCATGGGCAGACCTGGGTTTACTATAATCAACCAACAACACCCCTAACTCATTGGCCCTTTCGGCGACAAACCGCAAGGCGGCCTGAAGTCTCACCCGAAGTGAATCTAATGGGTTGGCCAAGGACTCAAGCGTCTTGGACCAGGTTTTGTGGCAGTCCTAGTGGTGGCTCGTAGCTCTTCTAGCTGCAAGATCTCCCTCTGTGTCTGAGCATCACGCAACCTCTTGCTTGCACCGCGCAATCCCGTCGTCGCGCAGCTCTTCTAGCCGCAACGTCTCTACCCTTGCGCGCGTTGCGCGGGTTCTTCTCTCTTCGCACGACTTCTTCCTTCTCACAATAGTCCCAATCTCACTGCATCGCTGCGCACCGTGCGACACGAAATTCGTTTACAACGCTAAGTCCTCAACCCACGGAATCACGCATCGCAGCTCCTCTGTCGGTGCGGTATTGCCTTCTTGCGATACCCTCCAACTGCGGCTTAGCGCACTTAGCGTTGTTCGTGTCGACGTGCAAGGCCTGATACCCAGACTGTCTTACTGTGATTAATTAACTATCTAAGGCAAGCATAAGTAACCCTTATACGACGTGCCAAGGATTTCAACTTATATATATATTTCTGCAGTGCTATAACTCAACAACTCATTCATACATCAACTGTAAGCAAATTGCATAACATAATTAGATAGATGCAGCAAATAAACACAATATGCAAATCAATCACTGAACACGGGATTTTAACGTGGTTCGCCCCCAGGATGGGAGTTACGTCCACAAAACTGTGCTTCTCTATTATAGCTTAAGGGAAGGCAAACACAGTTCTACTGCGCCTCAAATGCAGCTCAAGATATTCTCTCTTAGATCTTTCTTCTCTACCTTTATGTTGTCTCTCTTACAACATACTCTTCCCTCTCAGTCGATCCCTGCAGATCGTTACATGCATGCTCTACAAGCCGGCTACTGGTTTTAGTAAGATTTCTACCGCTAGAACCAGAACCAGAGCTTGGATTTTACAACAGTCTACTTATCCTTATTGCATATTTCAATCACGACTGTCTCTCTATCTAACCAACTGGCTAACTGACTTACTAGCTAACTCTTTACAATACAAAATATATTCTTATATAGGCAGCCCGAAGGTCGTGCCATTACAACACTGTGGGCCTGTCCCAACAGTAACCCAAACCCTAATTAGTGACAGTCGGTCCTCTCTGTCCTTGAGGTAGCCGCTTCCCATCACACCACAGCTCTCTACAGTCTTCCATGCTTCCCGGCACTGATCATGGGTACTATGCACCGCTTCACTCTTCTGTCCTTCGTCTTCAATGCTTGAGCGTCATTGCTCCTTCTTCTTTATGAGGGTCGTTGAGCCCTCCTGTCTTCCGCCGCTGCCTTCAATGCAGTGGGTGAGCTCTCCCTTCTCGGCCGCTCGGGTACCGTTGCCTTTCTTTGACTTTCGTATCTCAAAAAGTCATGGTTTCCGGCTCTGCTCTGCAGCTGGAACCGTGCTACGGCGTCGTAGCTCCGTCTTATCCTCTTTTCGCCAAAACTTATCTCTCCGCCAAAACTAGCAGCTTCTTCTGTAGCTGTGGGACCCTGCTCCAACAAGTTTAATGAAGGATGTTTTTTCCTGGGCAGTACATGTACTGCCCAGATTTACACATTGAGGGTTTTGCTCAGTTCCTAGATTCACAATGTCAGATTGCATGATGGAGCTATTAGTTTTACAATTCCTTGCATCTTTAAATTTATCCTATAAGTCATAGAATTTCTCAAGTTTGATTACTGATCTGGGAAGAGCACTAACCTGATCGAGAGATTCCTGAATTGAACAAGGCTTATGGATTACCGCAAAATTGTGTAGATCCTCATCGTGAGTCATCTCGTCCAAAACTGCATCCTTAAAAGTATCTTTAAAAGTCAGAAAATCGATCAATTGCTGGTCGTCATTGAAGACTCTCCAATTTTCTATGTTGTCAGGTATAGAAGGTCTGAACAACAATTCAACTGAGAAAGAATCAATAAGGATTCCTTCATATGGAATCAATATTGAAGCAACATTAGCTAAAAGATCAGCTTCCTGATTTAGATAACGGGGGATGGTACTTATGTTAAATGCTTCAAATTCTAATAGTAAATTCCATACCTCAGCCTGATAATTTCTCAAGTGTCCAGCTATGCAGTGTATTGTATTACGTACCTGACGAACAATAATCTCAGAATCTCATAAGACTACCAAGGCTTTGGCTCCCAAGTCAATCGCTTTCTTCAGCCCTTGGATGAGGGCTTCGTATTCAACGATGTTATTGGTGCAATCGAATTCTAATCTGCAAGCAATGAAGTACCTTTTCCCATAAGGATCAATCAGTAAGCATCCTGCACCAGCTCCTTCTTTTGACTTGGAACCGTCAAAGTAAAGAGACCAAAAACCGTCATTGAGATCTAATTGTGGTGTATCTGGGACTGGGATTTCAACTGGGACTTGTGTAAAATGACAAATTTTAGACTACTGATTTGAATCTGGAATTTCTGAAATTTCAGCCTCCAAGTTCCCAAAAAATGAGTCAGCCATGTAGTTACCCATTATGGTATCAGTGAACAAGACTGGTTCATTTGAGTCATCAATTTCAATGATGGTATGCTTCATATACCGTTCTCGATCGATTCTGATTTTATTCGGGCAACCTTTGTGAGATATCCACAAGTGCGACCAGTCTGTCGCAAAATATCCATCGAGTTTTTGTGACCAATCCCTGCTAAGAAATAAACCATATGCTTCTGGGATGTCGGCGACAATAATATCAATGATAAAGTGAACTTGAGGATTCGAAGCCAATCTTATCAGCACCTGCTTCAACTTACCTATTACTTTTACATTTGAACGATCAAGCTGTACAATACTTGTATCACACGGTTCAGGGACAACATTAAGTTTTTTACATACAGAGTAAGGCATCACATTCTTGGAGGCCCCTGAGTCTATCATACAGTTATGCACTTTACGATTAAATATTTCAAATGTAAGTAAAAAGGGCGGAGTTGAAGAATCAGACTTCTTGCCTATGGATGATGCATTAACTGAAGCCTTTTTTGAATTATCCTTATTAATGGCAGAATTATTTTGATTGGAAGGAGTCTTACTAGATTTACTTGGGAAAACTCCTTGCACCATTTTATCTTGAATCACAGGTATCTTTATGAGTTCATATAGGGAGATATTGGCTCTGCTTTTCTTTAAGTCTTCGATCAAGTCGTATTCTAACTCAAGGGAATGTGTAGATTTACTATTTGCAGACTGATCTTTATCTTTGACAGCTGAACTATTATCTTTAACACTTGTAGCAGGTTCACCTGGGGGATGGTCTTTTTTACTTCTGGTGTTGTACTGATGCTGATTTACATTGACAACAGCCACATCTTCGTCATCAGTTAATTATGAGGTGTCCCAGAAATGACTGATGACATGGGGTGGTTTATCGTCATTGCCATCATCTGTTTTTTGGTTATCTTGAGAACTCTGTCCAAAAGACTGAGTTTCATTTTCAGTAGATGTTTCTAGATCTGAAAATATTGATTTGAGGAAGCTGTTAAGTTCCTCAACGTTGTTAGCTTCAAAGGGTAGAGTTTGTTTCGCAGCTGAATTTTGAAAAGGTTTTCTGAAAAACTGTTTAGGTGGTTCTTTGTTTGTGGTATTTTCAGCAATACCCTTTTTTAAATCTATGATTTCATTAGACAGTTTTTTAATGACTCTTTGTAAACTGTCAAGATCTAAGGCATCTTGGCCCCTTTTGTCAGAGCTTTTGGCAGGACTGTCAGCCTTCTTCCGAGAAGAAGATGCTGAATCATTATCTACTCCGGGGTTTGCCTTTGTGGCATTCGCATCCTTTTCGACTTTAATTGCTTCTTCAAAGTTTTCAGCGAGGGTAATTTTGGCATTTTGCCTGACAAACATGGATATTTTTCCCGGTAAGGATGAAGTGTAAAATTAAACAGTAACGTCCTCAGTCGGCCTTAAGGTAGCAGGAATCCTATTTCTTAAGGTTAGAAAATGCTGGTTGAAATCTTTAACCTTTTCTTTGGGTTCCATACGAATTCTCGACAATTCTGAGACTAGAACAGTAGGAGTCTTGTCATCTCCAAACTTGTTTATAAATGCAAGATCAAATTCATTCCAGCTAGTAATGGAGCCAGGTGTGAGTGAAAAATACCAGGTCGATGCTTTTCCCTCAAATGTATAAGGGAAAAGCCGACAGACCACATCTTCATGTTCAACATCCAAGAGTCGAACTGCCAACATAAACTGCTTGACATGATCTTCCGCTGGCTCTTTCAACTTAGGGTTGAACTTAGGCAGTAATTTCTCAGGATGTTTATGTAAAGGGTGTTGAACGCCAGGGACAGCCACTGCATCCTGAGTGAGCCATGGCATATTAGCGTTGGGGTTTGGGGGGTTTGTAGCTGCCATGTTTCTTGGATTTGGAGGCAGTGAAGGTGGTGTTTGTAAAACACGAGGAGGCGACCGAGGCGGCGATGGTGGTTGTCCAGTCCCTCCTGAAGCAGGTGGTCTCGAAGAAGAGGAAGGCTGGTTGGTGCCTGTAAGAGATTGTTGTATGTGAGGATCGGGATGGGCACCTAAAGGATGTTCTTGTTCTCCCAGAACAGATTCAGGATGATGAGTACGAGGACGTGTAATCTACGGAAGAGGTAATTCAGTGGGCTGGCGCCCGGTGAGATTCGAATAAGCCCTAGTTAAAATTCTACGAGATTCGTTTATGGCTTGCTTGTATTGCTCTATTTCTTTAGGTAAGTGAATACCGGGAGAGTTGAACTAAGAGATCAGATTTCGAACATAGTCGCTCACTGGGGTTTCATTCACTCGTGATGAACGGTGAGAGCGTGGTTGTGCAGTAGATTGTATTTGAGGGGTGGTAGGCTGATTAACTTTGTTTACAGGGTTGTTTTCATTAGCCATTGGCTTACACTGGCCCTCCTTCTAGCGCCATTGTTGACGGGCGTATTTGACTAAGCCCGCAACGGGGGAAACAACCTAGACCGGAATCCTTAGGACAGGCTCCAAGCTGTTTGGGACGGTTGTTCCCGACAGGTTTAAAGGCTCTGTTAGCCTGGAAATTTAAAAGTCTAAAGGTTAAAATTAATGCTACTGATTGTTATTTGGGCCTACACTTAGGATTACAAAGGTTAATTCTTATTATATATTACAGGATGACAAACTGTTATATTTAATCTACTTAAAGTAGTTAATTATAAACACAAGAATAGAAAGATAAAAATTAACAGAGTTAATACCCTACAGCGATGTATAATATACACAGTGTACAATAATTACAACAAAAATAATCTGAATGTTGGTAATTCCTATAAAAGGATCTGACTCAAATAGATTTTTTGAATAATATAATAATAAAAATTAAACATATATTATCCTAATCTACCCTCTATCCTGATCAGGAGCAATGGAAAATTTAACCTGTAATCGATTTATGCTGATAAGGACACTGTATGCAAACATTTGATAATATTTAAAGAAATTTAAATATTAACAAAAACCATACAGAAATCGTTACACATTATATAACAATGATATCAATCATTAATTACAGAACATGACATATCAACAGGCTCGGAAACAGTAACAGTCGATACTTGTAAATAATATTTGCACAATTCTTCAAGGAAATTATCACAAACATTTATAATATAGAAAAATGAGTGGCAAAACCGAAAGACATTATAAATCATATGTAAAGTATAAAAACTATATATATGTATTAAACATCACTAGTCCAAATGCTGTAGCTACTGACAGTTAGCTGTCTCGAGTCACAGATAGATCGAACAACGGTCTTGTCCTCCCTTTCCCAAACTATCGACCCTTTTCACTTATGCTATCTGCCCTATAAATACATTTTAATTTCCCCAAAATAAAACCTTCTAAGAGCTGGAGATAATCAACATTGAAATCCTTAACTGATTTCGCATAAAAATGACAAGTGGGAACATGTCATTTTTCAGCATATGCGTGAATACTCAGTCCATAACAGGAGATCGAGGACACAGATAAGGTAACGAAACCTGGAAAACAGTCCCTGCAAGATCGATTTGCTTCCAGATATAGAGGGATCATCCATACAACCGAAATCATCAAAATCGGGGAAGGAAAATATTCATGATACCACCTGCGATGCAAGACAAAAGAAACATAATTAAAATAGAAAAACAAATAAAATAATTAATAAACAATTTCACACGCATCAAATACCTGTAAATAAAACTTGATCATCAAAACTTCAAACCTGATATCAAAATAACACACCGCCAAAACACTACAAATTTACCAGAGCATTAAAGACCTGGATATTCACCCCACTTGAATGACTCGGCGAGGGAGCCCTGAACTGCATGAGTGCAATATGAGAGTTAAGATCACGAACCTTTTCTTCATTCTTGTCATTTTCATCCTGCAATTTGAGAACCCTCCTAATCAACTTATTCTTATGATTTCTCAATCGGAGGATTTGTTGATCATTCGCATTAACTTTCTCCTTTAACATAGCATTTTCAGCCTTTATTAAATCCCGATTCACTGCCATCTGACCTACCCTATCCTCCATACTACAATTTTTATCCAACAGAAGATTAATAAACAAAGTATGAGCCATATATGCAACGCAATAAACACCAGGTGAATTTGCGTGCACAGGCTTTTCTTTAGTCGGAGCATTAACAAACGAATCCTCTAGCACCTCTTTGTCGAGCACAGGAATATCCTTATCAATAATAGGAAAAGTCTCATTGACAGGATTCGAAACAACTTCAGGCTGAACGACATTATCATCAATAGGAGAAGAGATATCAAATTCTTCCTCATCTAAAACAACAGTTTCCACCTGAACCTTGTCAATCACAGGGGTTTTGACAGAAGTAGTTTTCGCCATGCTCCTGGTGAATCTGCCAACCAATTTAGCCTTGGGCTGATTTCAGCCACGATTGCCAATTTTATCAATACTATTTTGGGGTGTAATTGGTGACAAAGGTGAAACTCTCCTCATGTGCTTAGACCTTAATGGACTGTCAGTGCTTTCGACTGGATTGGCCATGGGAATTTTGCAGGGTTCAGGGCTCATATGGCCAGGACTTGACAAAGGTTTGCACAGAGAAGGGACTGAGACTGAACTCGGATCTTTGTGTTTGCTGCAATCATTAGGGTTGTCAAACATGCAGTGACAAAACGAGGAAAAACCGTTGGAGTCTACAAATTCCTCCCATGACCGACCCAACTTTAACAACTCACTATCAATCAACATGCGAACCAACCCATGATGAAAGAGGTTGTGACTGATGTGTTTAGGGTCTTTTTTAATCGCATTGGACATTTTGAACAAGCTATGTAAAAGATAATAAGGCAAATTTAATGGAAACCCTATAAAAATAGACATAAGCCAGAGGTGATATACATACGCTGACGATAACCATCCTTCACAGGTCAAGTAACGGTGAATCAAATCAAGGACAGGATGCCATTCTTCCTTGAAATACTTAAGGGCCACTCCAGTTCGAAAAGAGACTTCCTGAGCAGGGTTTTTAAGTAACAGCCACCATTCTGTTATATTCATCTTCTGGTATTTGAACCATCTCTGACCAGTCAAGGACAAACCTGTTGCGGCCGCTATTGACCATTCATCAACCCGAAACTGAAGATCACCAACTTTTGCTTGAAAATCAACCAGGGAGAGAGCAAAAACCCTAGTAACTTCAGGGTTCGAGTCAGAGAACTTCTTCAAGAACGGCATCCACCCTATTTCCTCGACCTTTACTGCGAGCTCAGAGTCCTAATTTAACAAGGTCATTTCGCAGGGTTCAACCCTTACTACAGGTGCCATCACTGGCTGAGTCCAGGTGCGTAACCACATGCAAAATAGGTACCAGATCTCGTCAAGAGACAGAACACGAGATCTTGAGCACTTGGAATAAAGGCTAAGCAAAACCAGGTGATGAACAGGATAAGCCATGCATAAACGCAGGCTATACCCCTGCGGGTTTGGCAAGAACGAAGACATCGGCACTCGGAGTGGTAATCAATTGATGACACAAACGACAGTCGAAGACCCTAGACAACTGATATTATCATGACTTACCCTAAATTGAATGACAGGAGGCCCTTCGCTATACGTAGAACAGGTGTTCCATTGACAGGCATCCACGACGAGGGATACGTACCAAGACTTAAACGTGATAGACAAGTCAAGTACCAGCGTCATGATAGCATGCTGGCTTCGCAATAGGTGAATCAAGATAGAGGCTGTGACATAAATCAACCCAACGATAATCATAATACATGCACCCCTACCATGGATTTGACCTATCTTTTAAAGGTGGCGGATAAATAATCATAATTACAAAGAATTAAATCAAGAATCGACTTTGCAAAACATACCATATAATAATGATCGGCATAGATATTCGTGGTAATGTCGACCATGGTTTGAGAACTTAGGATATGTCGGAAATGGTTTGTAACACATTTGTCTTATGTACTCTAGGTTTTGACCAAAGTCACCACGAACCAACCATTGATAATATTTCAACCCTAGTAATAATTATAATAACAAAATCAACAAAATCAATTCGTAATGTTTTGGATTAATTTCTAGATTAGGATAAGACGAAGGATATAGAAATCATTAATATTTATCCTTAATTGCAAACCCAAAAACAAATAATAACTCATTAGTGATGATTTTGTTAAATATTCTATAGTTGCAAAGGTTGCTTTAAAAACAACGAATTTCCCCAATTCAGTAGCTGGCAAAATGGCATTGTTTCAGTAGCTGTAATTCTTCTTTATTTTGCATTGAGAAATTCGAACATTTCATCAAACAAAATAGGATTTTGTTAGATGAAATAATGTTTTTTAAAGGCTGTTGAGCCAGGGCACAACACCCCGGTAAGTAAAACCCTCAGTGAAGAATGAGTTTTGAATTTCTTGAATGTCTTGTATGCATGTGTTCTAAGTGGAGTTAAAATGACAGGGTATATTCTGCGAAAATGCACTTCCTTTTTCTCCTTCTTGAGTTAAGATGTCACGGCATTTTCATGTGGAATTTGGGGAATTCATGCCTATCTTCTAGTAAATCCTAATAGCAATAAAGGCACATGGAAACCGAAAACCAATGAGTTGACATAGTTGGGGACTCCAATGCATTCTACAACACAAGAGGTAGACTCCATCTCTTCTGCAACAACAAAAAATAACAAAAAGCGAAGCCAAATAAGTGTTTCCGCCCAAAACTTAGAAAGGGTAGTTGGAAATATAGATAATTTGGGAAAAGTTTAGCCTAACGGTGAAATAACACTGTGTGGGTTTCCAACTCTACTTGGTTGTTTGCATGTAAAATAGATAGCAAATATCCCAGACACTATTTTCTTATAGCTCCATCATGTGCCCAGAGTTTCTTTCCTTATTAATTCTAAGGTCCTTGGATTACTCGCTCGTTATGAGTGATGTTACCTTCTGTGTTGAGGAGGGCTCTCAGATGGTTGTGTTGCTATGTTGGTTGGTTGGGATTAAAAAAATTTGCAGATGAAGTAATTGTAACATCTCTTTGGTAATTGTAATTCCCGACTTTGGTAATTGTAACATCTTAATTGTAACATCACAAGTCATTTGTAAAATCATCTTTTTAAAAATCTTATGTGGGTAATTGTAAATTTTTAATTCACTTTACATTGGGCCTTTTTTTGAATTCCTAGGTTGGTAATTGTAACTTTTTAAGTTATCATACATTGGGAAAGTGGAAATAGTTTAAAATCAATTTTTGGGGCAATGGAGAGTGACATAAAAATACTATTTTTTAAAATTTTGCATGGTCTAGGTGTAGCTTTTTCAATATATTTATCGTATTGGTTTATTTCTCAATACACTTGAACAATCGAACTTGAGGTTCTTTGTTAATTTGGAATGACCTTAAGCATGTTTATGCTCTCTTTTGGTAATGCATTGAATTATTAAGATAAAATTAAGTTGTATTGCTATTTGGAAGGGGAGGTATTGACATTATTAAGATATCATTTAGGTTGTATTGTTATTTTGAAAGGGGAGGTATTGACATTTGGACATGTTTTAGGAAGTGGTTTAGTTTTTAGGTTAAGCTAAGTTATAAGTGTATTTAGTGATTTAAGGTTTGTGCTACTTTTGGTAAGATTAATGAAATTTGGTGATGTACATTTACAATTTAAGTAAAAGTTCGTAGCAACTTTTGAGTTGACTCTTCGAGTAGGTCTTTATATCTATGCAACTAGCTTATGTAGTTTCATTTCCCTAGGAGTGAGAAATATTGAAATGTTCTCTAGAATGGGTGGGAATCCACCATCATAATGGGAAAAAAAATAAAAATGATTTGAGTTCCTATTGCCAGCTAGCATCAAGTTGGTGATTTGACTTGTTGGGCACTTGTGAGTTGGCCATTGACTTATCACTAAGAAAACCAATTCTATATTTTGTGTGCCCAATGAGTGAGAAATATTTTAATATTTTCCTTATGGGCAGGATTCCACCACTATCATCATTAGAAGAAGAAAAACATTTTGAGCTACATTTTTCTTGATGTTCCTATTTTTTTAATATGGGTATGCCCATTCCAGAATCCTCAGAACTGCCCTAGGAACTACTACCAGAACTTATTAGATCTAATGGGGTCAGTATACCATTTCTATTAACCTTTAGTAGGAAGAATGAATGAATTGAATTTAGACCTTTTTACTTCTGACTTTAGACATCCTTTGTAGGCACAGGGTTCAAAAATTGGACTGGTCATCTCTTTATCAGCCCTATTTTTCCCTTTCTTTCCATACTGAAAAAAGGAGTATCTGACCGAATAGTATTCCCATTTATGCTTGCATGGTGATTTTTATGCCATAAGGCGTTTTTCCCTAGAGTTCTTTGGTAAACCACTGTTCATTCTGTCATCTATTCAACCAACCGCGCTTCTCCACGTGCCTTCTTCATGATCCGTTGGTTTATTAGTTGTGATGGTTTTGAATGTTGAATACTATTTAGGACTTTATTTTTATCATTCATTTAGATATCTTCTACTTATTGCTGAACAACACTAAGGATTCTACTCAAATATTCAACTTTATCAAGTTATAATATCTTCAGAATAGTAGTGCAATTGGAGTATGTGATTAATGAACCTGACATAATCAACTTCAAGTTTTTAAACATGTTTGTTTTCTAGAATTTCTGTCAAAATTGGCTCATACCAAGGAAACTGTTAGTTGACTTCAACTAAATTATAATCTACAAGTACAGGTATCTCTTGCAAACCAAATAACAGGGTAGTGTCTCAAAACTACAAGATGGGTTTGTTTTTACATGGAACTGCTTTCATAATTCCCAATATTGTTGATTCTCAGAAAACAACTTTTGCAACAATTACTCCCAGCTACTTACCCAAGGCAGGATTTTACATAGAACCACTCTTTCAAAATTCTCAATGTAGTTGTTTCTCAGAAAACAACTTTTGCCACATTTACCACAACTTTTTGCCCAATCCCTTATACCTAGAAGGGCTTGATAAAAGAAAGAATTAAAATCCAGAATATACTTGGTTCTTAAGGTGGAATTTACAATTTAATAGTAAAAATCCATAATATTCTAGAGATTACAGGCAGCTAAGAAATGGAAAATATAGAATTCTGCAATCAAGAAACAATTGTATTTAAGGAAACCAAAATGGATAAAGGATTAAAATTTGTTTGAAAGAAAGGGGCGAGAAGGAATTTTCAAAAATTAAACCCAACATTTGCTACGAGAAGAAACTGTATCAATGTCACTTTGGTTGCTAGGCATTAAAATTGAAAAATGTTCATTATGAAAAACTAAACTTAAAAATCACTGATGGTATAAAAAATAGAACCAAGAGAGCAAAGATGTTAGAGTTGCTTACCTTTATCCAATTTGTAAGTAGATGAATGTCTATGTTCAATGCATGGAATACATCTTTTAGATTTAGTGAAACTTCTATAATGCACATAACTATATGCATGTAGACACCAGACCAATGGAGTGCCCCTGTATTCTCTAGGTGCATAGTTATTTAAAGGCATGAGGGGAATTGCATATGTAGTAACCTTTTGCACATTTTGTTAATAGGAATTAAAATAAAATAACAAGCTACAGAAAAAAGAAAAAGAAAAATGAAAAAGGTGAAAGTGTTTCATGGAGTTTTCTTAAATTCCTTACGTCAACCAGCATTTTGACACACACCAAAAACTTTTTATTTGTAAATGGTTGTAACACAAGTTGTGAATAGTCTTTATAGATTGCTTGAGGGAACTGGAATTTTACACACGAGAAGGAAGCCTTTTTTTATTTTGAGGCTTTAGAATCCATTAAGTGCTAAATGCACTCTACAAGTTATTTTCCCTTTTTAATTAATGGATTCTTATAGATTGCCTGAGGGAACCGGAATTTTACACACAAGGAGGAAGCCTTTTTTTATTTCGGGGCTTTAGAATCCATTGAGTGCAGAGTGCACTCTACAAGTCATTTACCCTTTTTAATTAATGGATTGTAAAGTCATTCCAGTCCAAAGACCTTACAGTTATGTTATCACTTTCATATGAATCAAATCAATGTCCATAGAGTTCTGCCATGTTGAGGATAAATGATAAATGAGTAAGGCAAGTTGCCTATCCAAGAGGGTGCAAGAATAAGTTTTAAGTAGAAATTCTGCAAAAAATTGATGTTTGGCATAGTTTTATAAGTTGAAGTTTCAAAGATAGTTTTCCATGCCCTAGAGGTTTTGAGGGTCTCTCTTTAAAACTTTCAAAAATCCTAAAACAATCTAAAAGAAAAAACTAAAACTGTGTCCCCTTTGGATTTTCCACTTCTCCAAACTCCAATTAAAATGAAATTTTCTTAACTGTTTTGGATAAAGAATTAAGTCATAAGTAATGAAATGTAATAGGAGAGATGGATGATTCCACATGAAAAGTAAAGAATAAGTTGAAATATAGACAATTGTACTAAAACTTATAATTGAACATATTTTAGAATTTTCACTTGCATCTTCAATGAAATCAAGTCACAGACTTGAATGGAACGTCATTAGGTGTTTTCCTCTAAAGTTTTGTTCTCAACAACTGTAGATGTCGTCGTCCCTCCTGCCAGTGCTACTTTTACGCGTGTCTCCTCTTGCGCTACACATTTTGGATAGGTTTCCTGTATTTCCAAGTAGGACAAAGCAAGGCACCAACCGGAAACCTTAATCAATTAAGAACTCGGGGATGGGGGTTAAGTGCCAGGTCCAACCATCAATGTTGCCACTTGCAGAGGAGCCCAAACTGGGTTCTAACCTTTACCTCCAAAAGATCAGGAAGGCCGAACTATCAACACCGAAGTTTTATACTACCCAACAAGAGTCAATTTGAAGACACACGGAAGTCCAGCGTATCGCGAAGAAGACATGCGGAGAACTAGTGGATCACGAAGAAGACACGCAAAGAAGCACGGTTGATTGAATAGATGAAAAAATGAACATTGGTTTCCAAACAATTCTCTTCCTTCTACAGTCCAGTGATTTCTAGAGAGTTGTGACTCTTGTCCAACGATTATGGATTTCCATGAGGTGATTTCTTGAGAGCCCCTCCTGTGAAAGAGCCTGTCTTGTAGAACGAGCCTGCTTTACGCTTTCACTCTCTTTATGATGCACAAGAATTTATTGAATGAATGGTTCTTTTGCTGACATGGATGTGCCTATCAGCCTTCTTGTTATGCTCCTGATTCATATGTTTCTTGGTCTCTCACGAATTATTTCAGATAGATTTTCTGACCTATTGCTACAGGAATTATGAGAAAAGTCTGCCCTTGGCAGACTTTATGCTTTTCTGTCCCCATTTTGGTTGGATGACTGGAATTCTCCAACTTTACAACTATCAGAGAGATCCTCAAATGTATCTACCTTTGCAGAATTCTTGTGAATTCTCAAGGTGCTCTTAGAGAGGAATGTAACGAAAAAATGTGGCACTTCTTTGCAAAGAAGAGCCTTCTCTTCAATAGACATATTTGAAAGTTTGTTGAAGGGTAAATTTGCTATGAAGTTATTATGCAAATCTGAAGTAGTTATTGAGGATTGTTTTGGCACATTTCACAAAGAAAATAACTTTGCTTATACATGGAATTAAAAAAAATTATGGTTATTTTATGGAATTAAATAACTTTTATTATTTTATGGTTATAAATAGCCAACAAGCTCTTAACCCAGGATAATAGACGCACCAACACCAAATTAGACCTTTTGGCTCTTTGGGCACTGCTTTCAGTTGCCATTCATTTGGGAATCCCTCTCTTATCTGTCTTTGGGGATTCATAGGTTATCATCTCTTGGGTGAACAGAACTGCTTCATTGAACACCCCACTTTTGAGTCATTGGTGTGATGACATTCTTTCTCTGCTGCATCATGTGCCTTTAGTGACCATCAATCATAT
Source organism: Pseudotsuga menziesii (assembly GCA_001517045.1). Classification (NCBI taxonomy): domain Eukaryota; kingdom Viridiplantae; phylum Streptophyta; class Pinopsida; order Pinales; family Pinaceae; genus Pseudotsuga; species Pseudotsuga menziesii. The sequence continues at coordinate 104,204 of LPNX010937094.1, read as the reverse complement.
CTATCACAAGCATAACTAGCAGGCTGACAGTCTCTCCAAACAGGCTCTTTTGTTGGCCCCGGGGCATGGGGAATTTTCTGAACCTTTAGATGGTATGATCATTGATCATGGGATATTTCAGTTATTTTGGCTTGTGCCGAGCTTTTCCCTTTCACTCTCTTTATGAGGCACAAGCATTTAGTTTGAATGAATGGTTCTTTTGCTGACATGGATGTGCCTATCATCCTTCTTGTTATGCTCCCGATTCATACATTTTTTGGTCTCTCACGAATTATTTCAGATAGATTTTCTGACCTGTTGCTACAGGAATGATGAGAAAAGTCTTCCCTTAGCAGACTTCGTGCTTTTCTGTCCCCATTTTTGTTGGATGACTGGGATTCTCCGACTTGATAGCTATCAGAGAGATCCCCAAATGTATCTGCATTTGCATAATTCTTGTGCATTTTGAAGGTGCTCTTAGAGAGGAATGTAACAAAAAAAATGTGGCACTTCTTTGCAAAGAAGAGCCTTCTCTTCAATACACATATTTGAAAGTTTGTTGAAGGGTAAATTTGGTATGAAGTTATGATGCAAATATGAAGTAGTTATTGAGGATTGTTTTGGCACATTTCACAAATAAAATAACTTTGCTTATGCATGGAATTAAAAAAATTTATGGTTATTTTATGGAATTAAATAACTTTTATTATTTTATGGTTATAAATAGCCAACAAGCTCTTAACCTAGGATAATAGATGCACCTGTGTTTTTTTAGTTCTTTGGCTCTTTGAATCAGAATTCCTGCAATTAGAAACAATGCAACTTCTCTGTGCAAACCCACGCAAACTCAATGTGACCAGTAAACGCCATTTATGCAGCAGGGAGGGCCGTTCGCCATGACAAGATTTTCAACCACCTCCTCCATGAATAGCAAGCTATCTAATAAATTCAGAATAAATGCCAAACTGAGAAAAAAACACTTCACGTTTTAGATGAGCTCTTTCACGGAACGGGCTCTCCAGATATTACCAACGGCACTCCATAATCGTTGGACAACTGCGGTTCTGACCAAATCAACAGTCACGGCAAAGCCTATGAACAATGCTCAGCAAAGAGGTGGAAAAAACACAAACACTGAAACTTGCAGGCGAAATGGGAGGACAGAGCAAGGCAGCAACCGGAAACCTTCAACCATCAATGTTGTCACTTGTGGAGAAGCCCGGACTGGGTTCTAACCTTTACCTCCAAAACATCCGGAAGGCCTGACTATCAGCATAGAGGTTTTACACATACTCAACTTGAAAACACGCGGAGGACCAACGGATCACGAAGGAGACACGTGGGGATGGGGGTTGCTTCTGCCTCTTTGGGCACTGCTTTCGGTTGCCATTCATTTGGGGATCCCTTTCTTATCTGTATTTGGGGATTCACAAGTTATCATCTCTTGGATGAACATAACTGCTTCATTGAACACCCCACTTCTGAGTCATTGGTGTGATGACATTATTTCTCTACTGCATCATGTGCCTTTAGTGACCATCAATCATATCTATCACGAGCATAACTAGCAACCTAACAGTCTCTCCAAACAGGCTATTTTGTTGGCTCCGAGGCATGGGGGATTTTCTGAATATTTAGATGGTATGATCATTGATCATGGGATATTTCAGTTATTTTGGATTGTGCCGGGCTTTGCCCTTTCCCTCTCTTTATGAGGCACAAGCATTTAGTTTGAATGAATGGTTCTTTTGCTGAAATGGATGTGCCTATCAGCCTTCTTGTTATGCTCCTGATTCATATGTTTTTTGGTCTCTCACAAATTATTTCAGATAGATTTTCTGACCTGTTGCTACAAGAATGATGAGAGAAGTCTTCCCTTAGCATACTTTATGATTTTCCATCCCCATTTTTGTAGGATGACTGGGATTCTTCGACTTTACAGCTATCAAAGAGATCCCTAAATGTATCTGCATTTGTAGAATTCTTGTGCATTCTGAAGGGGCTCTTAGAGAGGAATGTAATGAAAAAAAATGTGGCACTTCTTTGAAAAGAAGAGCCTTCTCTTCAATAGACATATTTGAAAGTTTGTTGAAGGGTAAATTGGTATGAAGTTATGATGCAACTCTGAAGTAGTTATTGAGGATTGTTTTGGCACATTTCACAAAGAAAATAACTTTGCTTATGCATGGAATTAAAAAAATTTATGGTTATTTTATGGAATTAAACAACTTTTATTATTTTATGGTTATAAATAGCCAACAAGCTCTTAACCTAGGATAATAGATGCACCAGCACCAAATTAGAGCTTCTGGCTCTTTGGGAACTACTTTCGGTTGCCATTCATTTGGGGATCCCTCTATTATCTGTATTTGGGGATTCACATGTTATCATCTCTTGGGTGAACATAACTACTTCATTGAACACCCCACTTCTGAGTCATTGGTATGATGACATTATTTTTCTGCTGCATCATGTCCCTTTAGTGACCATCAATCATATCTATCACGAGCATAACTAGCAGGCTGACAGTCTCTCCAAATAGGCTCTTTTGTTGGCCCCGGGGCATGGGGAATTTTCTGGATCTTTAGATGGTATGATCATTGATCATGGGATATTTCAGTTATTTTGGCTTGTGTCGGGCTTTGCCCTTTCACTCTCTTTATGAGGCACAAGCATTCAGTTTGAATGAATGGTTCTTTTTCTGACATGGATGTGCCTATCATCCTTCTTGCTATGCTCCTGATCCATATGTTTTTTGGTCTCTCACGAATTATTTCAAATAGATTTTCTGAGTTGTTGCTACAAGAATGATGAGAAAAGGTTGCACTTAGCAGACTTTATGTTTTTCTGTCCCCATTTTGGTTGGATGACTGGAATTCTTTGACTTTATAGCTATCAGAGAGATCCCCAAATGTATCTGCATTTGCAGAATTCTTGTGCATTCTCAAGGTGCTCTTAGAGAGGAATGTAACAAAAAAATGTGGCACTTCTTTGCAAAGAACATCCTTCTCTTCAATAGACATATTTGAAAGTTTGTTGAAGGGTAAATTTGGTATGAAGTTATGATGGAAATCTGAAGTAGTTACTGAGGATTGTTTTGGCACATTTCACAAAGAAAATAACTTTGCTTATGCATGGAATTAAAATATTTTTCCCATGAAGCAATGAATATATGAAAACCTGAAATGTTTAAGTGTACAAAATTATATTAATTAAAGGGCCATGTAGAGACCTTGCAGCTTTTAAGTTTGGATGTGGGAGCAGTACTAATACTAGAGCAGGACTTTTAGCACTCTGGCCATCATTACGGGACACAAAATATATTGGGATACCTTACCTACATATCTTTGGTGATTCCTCGGTGATTATAAATTGGGAAAAGCAGGAATCCACCCTCCACGTGGTGGACCTTGAGGCTTGGTGCTACAACACCAGATTACTCATACCCTCATTCGCCTGGGTGGATTTTAGTCATGTCTATAGGGAACATAACAAGAGGGCAGACATATTCTCCATGGAGGGTTTGTGTATGACTCCTGGTCACCTTTTACTTACTGAATCTTTTACTTTCAGATATGTATCTCATGGATTTTTTTGAAATGTTTCTCGTTATGCTGAGCAACAGTTACAAGACTTTTGAAAGTCACTTGCCTACTTTGGATAAGGTGTTTTGCCTCTTGTTATGTTCTTTGTACACATTTCTCTAACTTATGTATATACTGCTCACTTATGAGAGGAACTTTTCATGTATTGATACCCAGGTGCTAATAGTATTTTTTCACATCTTGGGCATAGTTATATTTCTGATTTGAACTGCATTGTAATGTAGTATTTACTATCCTGTCTAGCCCATTGGGGTATGGATAGTTGCTTGATGATGTACACGGTTACCTTTGTTTAATTAGAATGTCAAGCAACTGTTTTCCCCGACTGCAAAAAAAATGTGCAACCTCAACTAAACTTAGGACCAAGAATATTAACTTCTAGTTTAGATAGTCTAATGTCAGGAAGACAATGTGATATTACCTTTTTCCTTCATTTTATCTTAGTTTAGGGTTGCTAAGAGAGAAATATCTTTGTCTTTACCGAATGTAGTATTCTCATCACTCTACCACAATGACAAGGAAATAAGTCTAGAATCCACTTAAAGTCTTAAAAGTGATTTACAAGTAGTAGATCAATGAACATATTTTAGTATTATGCCAATTTAGTAGTTTGATATATTTGAACTAATTATATAATTTTGATTCAATTTTTTGAATAACACATGATAGTCAATCTTTTGAATAACACATTATATTCAATCTTTTGAATAACACATAATTATACAGTGATGACACACAAGAAAAAAAATATCTACATTGAGAGAGAGAAGATAGTCAAGCCCTTTGTTGACTTGTGCATCACATCGTTAGTTTGAATCTCCTCCCTATTCACTAATGGAAAAAAATGCAAACCTAGATATGGAAGACTAGAGGACAAATAGAGTGTGTTGCATCAGAAAAGTAGAACGAGGGGTGTATTGAAGCGACGAGAATGGGACTCAATAAAACACATAATGAGGGTCATAATGAGACAATGGGTTGACCAAAAGGGATATGTCGAGAAGGGCCGAAGTATCCAATAAATTCCTTGCTGGATCGTACGTCTAATACACTTTAAGCATTTACAACCTAGCTTTGCATAGTTCCATTGCATGCTTTTCTTCTCACATTATATTAAAAATAAATAAAAAACTATCGTCTTTTTGTCACTGTTGTACATTCTACTCTTCTGCCTACTACAGTTTCATTGTACGTATGGCATGGTTATATGTCACTTGTACAATAGTATATATATATATATATATATATATATATATATATATATACATATATGTATATATACAGAAACAAAATTGTCATATACTTACACGTTTGTTTCCTCTTTCTCTCATTGTTTTCCCCGCATAATGGAGGCACCCTTGACAGAAAATGCGATATCTTCTTTTCTATCTGGTTCTGTACATCTTCACTTTGTCAAGTCTGCTGTAACTCCCAAGTCTAACAAGTGAATACTATTGTTTGAACATTGTTGTACTCTTCCTTTCTCTGCTGAACATGCTGTAACTGTTATATTCTATTGTCCTCGTATTTGCTTTGCTCTTCCTTCCTTTACTGAATATGCAGTAACAGTTATATCATGTCATTCTCATATTTGTAATTCTGATACCTATCACATGTGATCAGTCTGGTAACTGACCAGAAACAATAATGGAAATTTAAGATTATATCCTTCTGCTGTGAACCCAAAGTATTATAGTATCTGTTTAGTACTAAAAGAGATTAAAATTCAACTTACACTTCTGCTGAATCAGAAAGGTTTGTGGCATAGATAACCTAATTCAAATTTTCTAGCCCTTCTTTTAGATCCGAGATTGTAAGCAGCAAATGTAGACTTTCCTAATTTGTTTAATATTTGGAGTATGTTCATTCAATTCAGGAGAATTTGCAGAGGATAAAATTGGGAAGACAGGTTACTCATCTACTTTTTTTTATTTTACAGACCATTCCACGATATTTGTTCCTGAAGATGGTTGGAGGTATAGGGATGAATCGAGTCTTGACCGAGGAGACTCAACTTCATACAGATATTGGTAGATCATATAATATATTAGAGGTGGATAGTTCAGTAGGCATGATGAATCGAAGAAATTGGAAAAGAAAGATTAGCTGTTAAAATTTGTAATATGCAATTTTAATTGCAGTTTTCTTGTTTTGAAGGATTCGGCCTTCATATAGTATGATTTCTGAAATATTTAATTGTTCCAAACGAGGATTATCACTTGACAGACAAGCTGTGGTCAAATCTTGATAGTAAAGAGTTTGTCCAATGCATTGATCATCCATGGCATCACAAGAGTATGCTTTTGTTTTTCTCAACAAAGATTTCCCCTTTTACAGTTCCTACTTTTCAGTGTAGTTCACTGCAACTTCTTTAATAAAGTTTTTAATTTGCAGAACCAGGTGAGCGACATAATGGTTATATTATTTTCAAGGCCAATGGAGGATTGAATCAAATGCGAAGAGGAGTAAGTTCCCAAACACCTATAGGATATACATGTATCCCGCTTTATAAATGTTGGTTCCAGCATGTTGTCTTGTTTATTTATAAAAAAATTCTATCCTACAGATTTGTGATATGGTTGCCATCGCAAAGATTATGAATGCAGTACTTGTTATACCAATTTTGGACAATACTTCATTTTGGGCTGATCCAAGGTGAATGCAATCTCTCTACTAAGTGACCTCAATTGGGTGATTTAGTTTCTTGAAACATAAAATCTCCCTATATTTATAATGTTTAGTAATATATGATGCTTTTTCAACAGTACAAAAAATGTCAGATCTCACATCTGTTTTAAATTTATGTGATGATCCAGTGAATTCAAAGACATTTATTATCTCTGTCACTTTATTAATATTCTAATGGAAGATGTGCACATTCTTGAGTCTTTACCACCATCTCATAAAAATGTTAAACCATTGGAGAAGGCTCCAGTTCCTTGGTCAAAGGTGTGTTAGACATTAGGCTTATTCTAGTCCATAGTTTTTGATCAATTTTGGAAGAGAGCTTTTTCATACACTAATCTTTGTTCAAATTACTATTGTATTTTGGCTAAACAGAGCATTGTACACTGTTTGATGTACATGTATCTTTCTACAAGCATGAGATGCTTCCTTTGCTAAAAAAGCACAATGTGCTATACGTCACTCATGTTGATTCTGGTCTTGCAAATAATGACCTTCCTAATTCAATTCAGAAGATCCGTTGTCATGCCAATTATCAAGCTCTAAAGTTTACTGACCCCATTGAGAAACTTGCACGAACTCTTCTCACCAGAATTCAGGGAAGGGAACCCTTCATTGCCCTCCATCTCAGGTATGAGGTATCTCATGTTTAAAATTGGAGGTGTCAAAGAATGTGATTATCAGGTACTTTGGTTATTGCTCTAGAACCAGGGATTGATGAATGTTATCCATGATTTTCTTGCTGTGTTTAGATATGAGCAAGATATACTTGCATTTACAAGATGCACGATAGTCTACTATGATTATTTGTCTTCTGCTAGTAAGCAACTGCAATGCTCCAGTGGAGAAGTAGATCCATCTCAGCTGTTGGCATTAGCTAAGTCGCAATTATAATAATTGTAAATCCCATCATGGGCTAAAAACCTCCTTATCATGAATATATATTAATGAGTCCAAGATCTAAAAAATCCTTAATTCCTATTTAGTCCTTTGGCTAAAACCACGTTCTTGTAGGTTGATTACATACTTGGTGACAATCCAAGAGCTACAAGCTACATGGTGGGATATAGTCCAAACTATCCTCGGCAAGTCCATCATAGAGCTTCTTCCATTGTATCATACAAAGAGGATTCATCATTTGTGAGTTGCAAAGGAGGATATGCTACATGGTTCAACCACCAAGGAAGTGATCCGAATATTTTAGTTGGTGCTATTGTTGGAGGACCTGATCACAATGATAACTTTGCAGATGCAAGAGACAACAATAAGCAAACAGAACCTGCAACCTACAACAATGGTCCAATGGTCAGAAGTTTAGCTAGACTTCAAGGTGGAAATGTTGGAGACAACCAGCTTCTCCCAGGTATTGTTGTTTTATAGGATGAAATTAATTTGGTTTCAGTTTGTTTCAGTGATGTTGATGGTGATGCTTTTAATGGTTTTTCTTCTGGTAGTGACTGTGCCAAAGCTTGGATCAAATTCAGGATCTTTTGCTCCAACTACAGTTAAATACAAATCCAAAGCCCTCTCCTACACCTAAACAGAGTTCTCTTCCTACTTCCCCACAGAGTAAGTCCTCTGAATCTTAAATTTTGGCCACCACAATTCAACTTCAGCAGGATTGAGCCAGGGGTAAAAATAATGTAGTGCCACATAAATAAACAATCTCATAATAAACAAACTCAATCCTAGACAAACAGGGGAAAATCAATGATAGTTTTGGATTTTGCAATTAAATCTATATTAAAAATAACATATTAGTTCATCCAGTTCTTATGTTTTATTGTTTTACCTTAATTTTTTTGCACTTAGTGACATTTTACAGAAATAAAATGTTTGTTTGTAAATATTTGAGAAAAGAACTAATTTTTTTTATTGTGCTATGAAAATGCTTATTTTCATCCAATAATGTGGGATGAATCTATGCAACTCTTGCTATAATAACGACTTGGTGATTATTCAATACAAAAATAGTACTGATGCTGCTTTATTGTTAACAATCTGCAGAAGATGTTAGGCTGGCTATCTCACAGAAGCTCACGACTTCTTGGACTCAGTCAAGAACTACTTATTACAGATATGTTGCATCTATCACAAATGTATCTCCACACTAGACACTGACAGCTATTGGCCTCTCTATCCAAAGATTGTATGGTCCTTTATGGGGTCTCTCCAACCCAGATGCCAACAATACGTATTCATTTCCTAAGTGGTTAAAGGAACTCCCTCCCAGTCAAAGTATGGATTTTGTGTACATTCATGCTGCTCCTGCAGCGACCATTTCCCTTGCTAATTATCATATGATTTGATTAATTTCCATTCAATCCAATAATAACAACGAGAGCCTAAGAATGATTTGTGAGGAGACTGTTTGTCATGCACCTCCTCCATTATACTATGGTCTCTCCCTTGTTTGGATGTGGTCTTCTTGGGCATGGAACCACTTCCTGGAATATACCAAAATAAATAGAACCTTAGATTTTTGGAATTCTAGATCTCCAAAAACTACGGAACCTTGTATTCTTGAATTCTATAGTCTTCTTGTAACATTTAAATTCTAAGTTTATTCATGTAACTTGTAATTTTTTATCCTTGAATTCCAAAACCCTAAATCTTTAGAGGTTTGGATTCTAGATCTTGTATATCTGCCAATTTCCTAGGTTTGAACATGTAAAATTCCACTAAAAGTTAACTGTAGCAAATATATTTTCTTCGTAGGGACCATATGATCATGTAGTGTTTATTGCACAGTTTTTCTCTCCCTTGATATATCTTGAATAATTTTTGACATGAAGAAAAGTTTTTAGCACCAAGATGTTTGAGACAAATGTGAACAAAGTTGTCACTTCAACTTCATACGGTGAAAGTGGGAGCTTGTCTTCACCTCCACCAACTCATGTCTCTAGGTGAACTGAACTAATGATAGCATGATTCCATTATTGGTCACATAGAATATATGGTATATTAGGATTAGTCTCTAATGTAAATAAAAAATGGCATTAGCCTGAGGGAGCATGAACCATTGTATGTTTGATATATAATAACCTTTTCCTTTAAAATATATTTTCTTCTTAAGGACCATATGATCATGTAGTGCTTATTGCATAGTTTTTCTCTTCCTTGATATATCTTGAATAATTTTTGACATGAAGAAAAGTTTTTGGCACCAAGATGTTTGAGACAAATGTGAACAAAGTTGTCACTTCAGCTTCATACGGTGAAAGTGGAAACTTGTCTTCACCTCCACCAACTCATGTCTCAAGGTGAACTGAACTGATGATAGCATGATTCCATTATTGGTCACATAGAATATATGGTAGATTGGGATTAGTCTCTAATGTAAATAAAAAAGCGCATTAGCCTGAGGGAGCATGAACCATTGTAAGTTTTATATATAATAACCTTTTCCTTTCATTTTGAAAGACACAATGAAAGGTATAAGTTCTGTTTATATTTCAAATGTTTGTATACTAGTGTATGATTTATTGAAGAATTGGTGCATATGATGGTTTACCTTATGATTGCCCTAAAAGTGACATGGGACCAGTTGTCTCTTCCTCTCGCCAATTTTCAATAAGTAAATGTGATAACATAGATCTGATTTTGCATTGTAGTAATAGATATAATAATTGCAGATTTGATTTCTCAAGTACGGTAGTCGCTTCTTGTTGAATATATGTGTAAAGTGATAGAACTACAATAGAAAATATTTCCTTTTGAAGTAGCGTAGGTATTCCCATTGGAAGGAAAAAGATATACACGAGGAATAAAGATGTAGGCAGGGAGGTTGTCCACTGACTCCTCATTAGATGAGCCTTTTTCTAAAGGTGTTGGGCTATCCAGCTTCAACTAAACTTTATATAGTAGCAGGGGAACTTTTCGGCCAATGCAGTTTAGAATCCCTCAAGAAACATTTTCCCAATGTGTACTCACATGCAACTCTTGCGACTAAGGAGGAACTTGCCGTAATGAAACAGTTTCAAAATAGATTGGTAGGATTGGATTACATAATGGCTTTGGAAAGTGATGTATTCATATACACCTATGATGGCAACATGGCCAAAGCTGTCCAAGGCCCGTATACACCTAGATATTTTTTGTAATATCTAGAGTTATTTTAAGTGGTCAAGTTTTTTAAGTGTAAGCCCAAAAAGCTATGGCTTGAGAAGCACTTTAAACTGTAAAATACCTATGGAATATTCAAAAGAAATACATTTCAAAGATCCTTGTGGTGTTTGTTTTGAATCAATTCTGAGAGATATTGGTCCATACAAACATTTCCATGATATCTCTGTAGTCTCATTTGACTTGGGTCAGCTCCCAAGCTGTGCTTCTTTATTCAGAAGATTGAGGTGTGTTTGTCACTTTATTGGAATACCAATAAACATCTCTTAAATGCTATTTGGCCAAATGGTTCACTTGTACTAATTCCTTTACTGTAAACAATCTTGATTATTTGTGTTGATCATTGAAAGGTCAATTAGAAGCCCTTACAATGTTTCCATTCTCATTTATTCATTTTTAGGTTTGGCCTAATTTATAAGTCTCTGCTTTTCATATTTCTTGTGAGCAAACTGTTTTCTGGAGATGTAAAGGGCTTGACATATCAGCATAAGCTAGCCTTTTTGATCAACATTTACAATGCCTACATGATGCATGTATGATGGTAACATAAACCCTGATTTACATCTATACAAACTCATTAATGGGCTCTCCCAGTTTTTGTTTATTGCTTTCTAAACAGCTGATCTTCACTTTAGGATGCATCTTCTTGTGACTAATACAAATTTAACTTTTACACTTGAGAAAGTTTAGGCCTTTGTTGAACATCGAATACCAAGCACCCCTCAGAAGGTTCTTTCACTCATGCGCGAGGTATGACAGCCAAAAATGAAGAATGCAATCAATTGAATTTATTGCTCGTTTCCTATAGTAGTAGCTGCCTATATCAGGAAATAAGATTATGAAATAATTTGTAGAATTTCATATTACCACTGTTTTGCAGTCATTTAATTTCTGTGAATACTGTGATGGGAGGGTTACACATACTCCTTAATGTTGGAGCGAAGTCGATGAATGCATTGGCTATTGAACATTTCATACTTCGACCACCCTTTCACTCAAAAGATGTAAGTTTATTTATGTAATAATTTTCCATTTCAGAAAAGACATTTTAAATTCTTCCAATTATGTATCTAACTGACCTTCCCAAGTTGATTGAATGCTAGGCCTATTGGAAAAATGGAAAAATCTGAAGAGCAAGCAATGATGCGTAGTGTTTATGGTTTAGAGTGGCCTGAACCATTGATTACCTTTGCATTGTGTTGTGGAAGTTGGTCTTCTCCTGCTGTAAGTAGTAGCTCTGCACCTGGGCTTATGTGTTATGAATAAATCTGCTTATTGGTTCTGGAAATGAGTCTATAACAAAATGCATGGTGTTCTGCTTGAGCCCTAATCTTTGCAGCTCAAAATTAGAATCAATTTAAAAGGCAACATATAAATAAAAATAGTTCTCTAACTGTGTTTGCCAATGATGTTGTTTTTCTTATTAATAGGCTATGCTGGTTAGGCAATGATAGATACTGGACTACCTGTTTCTCTCTTCTTCAGATTAGTACGTGGGGTTTGTATTTTGCTCTCTTTATCTTTGCTTCATGTTAATATTGGGGATTTGTATTTTGCTTTATTATTTTCATGATAAAACACAATTTTATATCAAGTTTAATTTGTTCTATTTCATCAATGGTTTGCAGTTTCATATCAATCCAAAGGAGTTAGAGAATGAGGATCTTTCTTTCCTCTATCACATTGAGGCGTGTACCTCAGTTGGGGATCTCAACTTGCCTCTAGTTCAGGAATTCCACAAGCATCTGCTCAAAACCTTCTTCAATGGACATTAGGTTCACAATGAAAGTGCCAGCCATCAACAGAGCAGGAATACAAAAATAAACTGCATTAGTGTAACAGCCATTATGGCTCCATTACTGGTTCTTCAAACCTTCTTCATTTAAAATGATGGGTGGTTGACTTAGAAATTGGAAGAGTAGTCATGATTACACAAAAACAAATAGATTGTATTACTTCACACTCTTCTAAACAAAGAAACAACATGTACATAAATAGTTGGAGTGAGATCCAACTAATTCCACTTCTTGTGGGAGAAGTTGAGAAAATATCTCAACTTCCTCCAGCTACCCCCAACCTAATCCCTAAACTCTAGGAATCCCTAATGAGTCATTATTATCTAACTGCCCCCCTTAATGACTACATTACAAATAAACCACATATTATAATTCTCAAATTACAACATAGATCTTTGTCTGATCTGGTCTTCATCAGCACTCTCACCCACTCTGAAATCTTCCGGTTTATGCTCTTTCTTCTCCACAACTTCGAGCTACCAATTCATCCAGCATAAATAAAACTGCTTCCGACCATCTTTGAAGCATTTGTAGGATCAAAGATTCATGATTACCCCAAAAAATAACCATGATACTGAAAAATTCAGTAATCAATCTTACAATGTGACCTTTCTACATACTTACAAAAATAACCTGTAATTGTTGATCTTGAAGCACCGAAATACAACACGACCTCCAACTTTGAATAGAATTGTAGACATATTTAAACTAGTCATGAGTTCTTATAGCTCCGAAGAACATTGAGAACTACAAGCCTGAACTATGTCACTCTATTCTTTGAGCGGTTCTTCATAATCCAATTTACAAACACACCAACCTGAACATAGTACACTACAAAACAACACAACCTACAGCTAGACAGCGTCTTTGCTGTAAATAGGATCTACAGCTTCCCCTTTCCCCCTTTTCTTTGACTTTAATCAACAACGCATTCCGTTCAGGAGATCTTTACAGAAAACGATAGCAATACCTTGGTGCCCTCAACACAATCAATGGATCCTGACGAAGTAGACGTGCACAGTGAGCGGAACAGCTAATTGCCAGGGACGGATACTGGGTTCTGCTCCTTTTGATGCACAGGTCAACCGACGGCTGATTTAATTTCTTGAAACACAGATAACCAAGATGTAGAGATGGCAGTTCTGTCCTGCGGCTTCCCCCTTGGCGGCAGATCTCAATCACTTTGACGGCTCTCCTTTTGCAATGATCAATCACCTTCCCTTTTGTCTTCCCTTGTTTTCAATTTACAGAAATGAAAAGGTATCGGGGAGTCTCTGCAGAAAAACGTGCAGCTAGAATACAGATTAAAACAAAAAATCTTGATATCTTTAATGCCCGGCTTACATTAGATCACCACTGATATATTTTACCCAACAAACAATGGCTGCTTTAAGCAATTAACAACTGCACAAACCCTACAGAATCCTATGCAACACACGAAAAATTAAAAAATGCAGCACTCTACTATGCTACTTATTTACAGAGAATTGCCTCCCAAACTATTTCATCCTCCTGGGTACTCCCGTGAGGGATTAAACCCAGTCAAACTCTGATACCAACTTAGAAATTGGAAGAGCAGTCATGATTACAAAAAACAAATAGATTGTATTATTTCACACTCTTCTTAACAGAGAAACAACACGTACATAAATAGTTGGAGTGAGATCTAACTAATTCCACTTCTTGTGGGAGAAGTTGAGAAAATATAACTCTAGGAATCCCTAATGAGTCATTATTATCAAACTGGTTGTAGTGGTTTATGCTTTCATTTATATGTAACAGATACTTGCAAGACCGCTCTTGATTTTTATTTCTGATTTTTATTGTAAGAGTGCTCCTGAATAGCGTTGGGATCTCCATAAATTCTCCTTTGGCACATAGTATATATATTTATTTCCCATTCACACCTCTCAACATTGGCACAGAATATATATTTATTCTCCATTTTTTGGGCTCACTTCAATGTTGCATTTTTTTTCTGGCTTACCCGCTAACAATTACCTTAACGGCGTATTATTGCACCTTCCTTGGGGCAATTGCTAGTTATAAGGTTATAAAAATATTACACGTTTGGTCTCCTGGACATCTAGACATCCTGTGTGGGCTAATGGTCAGGGATGAGAAAGGCCACGGGGGTTCGCAAGTGTGTATAAGGAATAAAGAGAGAGAATTATCTGTTCTTGGAAAATTTCGGTGTATTAAATCATGGTTTTTACAGGAGGCAGTTTATTGCAAAGATCGGCTTCACGTGGCCATCGAATACGGAGCCCAGGTTGGAGGCACACTAGAGGCCGTCATGACTGATTGCTTTCTGAAAATCAACGTGGAGGTTGCTGCGATGTCAGGTAGGAAGAGGATTCAGAGCTCAAGTATAAGCGGTCGATGGATCGAGTCTCGCGAGGAAGAAGAGGATCAAAAAGTTCCACGTGCGGAAGTGAAACTGTCAGCAAATGTGGGATCGAGCACTGTGTATACACAATGTGTATATTCAAGTGCAGGAGATGGTTATCTGTAGCCATACGTAATCGCAGAGCCGGAGGTGACCTTTATGGCGAGGACAGAGGAGGACGAGTGCCTGGTTCTGGCAAGCGACGACCTCTGTGACGTGATCTCCAACGAGGTGGCATCATGCAAGGTTGCTAGGAAATGCCTCGCCATTAACAGCAGAGAGAAGGCTGAAACCTCTCCTTCCAGCTACATCGAGATCGAATCCCGACGACCAACGCGGCTGCATTGCTAACAAAGCTTTCTCTCGCACGAGGTAGCTCGGACAACATAATCGTTGTAGCTATGGATCTCAGGAAGCGTTAATTATCTAACTTTCTCCAGGGCGCAACGTACAATTTTGGTTCTGAAATTTCTACTGGTGTAATTCTACTATTCATCTAGTATTTACAACATCCAAAGTCCACATAGAAGGAATTTCGTATAAACAACTGGAAATTACTTTTCCTCTAGCGACTCGCGAGCCTTGCCATTGCAGCCACAGATTATGGCCACGTGTGCATGTCGTGGCTTCTTCGTAAGGTAACGTAACAGATTGAATTGGTGTTAACTTTGTTTTAATTCATAGTATTTCTATAAACAAGGAGGGCCGTGAAATTTCTTTTATATGAAGCATTTAAGCGGTGGACAGGGGCGGCTCCTCATAGGCCGTGGACAGACGACAAAAGCCGGAGGAGGTCATCCCCTTAATAACACCTTCAATGTAATTAAATAAAAATTCTGTTGTGCCTATAATTTAAATACAAAACATTCGGGTCATAATTCCCATGATTAAATTGTTGTATGTAAATGGCCTATATGTTCAAATAATGAGTTTGAGTGTAGCCCTTGTGGTTATTAAACCTGATTGTGCTCTATGGTATTATCAAGATATGGGTTGAAATTTTATTGTAGATCAAGCCAGCTTGAGAATTCAGAAGGAGTGTTGTGTGTGATTGAACATCCACATTTGCCATGATGCATCAATTATCATGGAAATTCTATGAATTAACAAAGTTTGTCATTAAAGATTTTCTTTCACAAAACTCTCAACATTAATCTTGGCGGCAAACATTACAAAACTATTAGCATCGCACTAACTGTTTTTCACATGTTTCAAAGAAAATAGTTCTGAAAAAGTTTAAAAGACAAAAAGCTTCCACTTCCTCATCATTTTACAACAATTTTCAATAGATAATGCCACAAATTTCTATAATCACAATAAATATTAGGTGAAAATTAGTATGTCCTTGTAAATTTCCTTGCAAAAAGTCCCAAAGTCGAATTAAATTCTTGAGATATTGACGATTCTTAAAAAGAAATGCAGAAAACATAGTCATGTACATTTCTATTCCAATGCAAAAAAATTACAAACAGGTCTTTGCAAAAGAAAAGCTTCAATTACAGAGCCACAAAAATGACTTTTGCTAACATAAACAGGGCAAGAAAAACATCCCTCAAACTTGCACTAATCAGCCGTGAGGATACGCTTTCAATAAGCTTTTCCACTTCCTTTTTAAGCTCAAGTATATTGATTTTTGTGTAGTGTTAGAATTGATCCGCTTGTGTTTTCTATTGTATATATGAGAAAAGAATATAAAAACATATAATTTGCAAAGATAAGAGAATAGTTACAAAGAGATGTCAATAGCAAAAGCAATCATATGTTTTCTTTCTCATATGCATTTGAGATACAATGACACACTAGTAGCCAAAATATGTTTGCCTCATTGACCTCTTGTCCTTGTCCACACTCCATTTTAAGTCATAGGAAGAGCTTGCTCCAGCCTTTAAAATATCTGAAAAATCTACACAATATAAAATTCAAACAACACACATTATGCTTTTGCAAAACCTATATGTGAATCTCATACAACATGACTTCTATGGAACACATTTGAACCGGATTGAGATCTTCCCATCTCAAAATCAAACCTGCTTAGAACCCAATGTTTCTTGACGGAGAGTTGAACCTGCGACGTTTCGAAGACACGAATACACCTGGTCTCCAGTAATCAAACTTGCGATTGATTCAAGTATGGGCCCGAAGCAAAGTCGAAGAAACTAATTGCACGACTGGGACCACCAACTCAAACGAAATAAAAACTAAGTAAATACGAACTCAAATCAAGGTTTCTTGGTGAAATTCAAAATCTTTACATATCGACCCATTCCAATAGGTTTTGAATAGAACATTTAAAACAAACAATTAAAAATTTATAGGGCTCTGTTTCCCATACATTTGATGCAAATGAACTCTTCAAACTCATTATACAACAAATTCGTTAGATATTCTAGATAGCTAGACTAAATGATGAGTAGGTCACTCAAGTCACTCAAGTCAATAACTTTTACTTAAAACACATATGGGTTCATACAAACATCAAACCAAGCAAAGTTCGTATCTGGCTCAACAACCTATTATATGATTACAAAACAGTTATGAATAATCACTTGTTGATTCAGTCAACTGACACGACCTTTCGAGGCTGACCTAATCTCTAATTAGTCGGCTAACTAGTCTAGTCAGCTTACCGACTAGATCCTCCAACAATTCCCTAAACATTGGACTCAGAGCCTCATTATCCCTATTTTTAAAAGTGGGGATCAAATAACTCCTCTAATTATGATTAGCGCCCTCTTAGCTAAGTTATATGGTATTATTTTGGAAAAGAAGATCAGCATATGGATTGAAATTGAGGGTAAGAGAGATAAAGGCCAAGTGGGTTTTAGAAGGCAACACTCAACAATGAACCACCTTGTTACGCTTAGGATCATTGTGGAGGAGTGTTGTAATGATAAATCCAAACTCTTTTGTTTCTTTGTGGACTTTAGAAAGGATTTTGATACGGTATCTAGAAATAACCTATCACTAGTACAAAATGAGAAATTAATGACTTAAAAAATGACTAAAATCGGCCTATAAACGACTATTTTTGAGTCGGTGACTAATAATAGCTAATTTCCACTATCTTATAGCTAGTCATATTTCACTTAGTCATTAATAGCTTGACTTATTAGTCATTGACTTAGTCAATCATTTAATTGTTGATAGTTAATGATTTAGTCATTGATTTAGTCACTGATTTAGTCACTGATTTAGTCACTAATTGCAACAATTAATGACCAGATATACGACTAAATAAACTACTAGATGATAGCATATTAATGACTAAGCTCAATACGACTAAGATACAATAAATTAGGTACTAATAGTTGTATATATGTGAATTTAGTCATTTTTGTAATCACAAATTTATGATAGGGCACGAAGGAATCGAACCACCAACCTCCTACCTATAATTACGTAGGTGCTCTACCATTGAGCTAGCACCCTTTAAGAATTTTTTATTCCTTGACAATGATGATATTCAAACAAATTTATGATAGATACCAATCTAAAACCTACATAATTATTACTATTACAATTTACCAGTAACTAGTATTTATGATAAACTAATTCCTGAGAGCTATGCATGATTTTCCCTATCTAGCATATCAAACAAGTTCCAAGAACATACAAAAGTGTAGATACAATGTAAATGACTAACTTCTCAGCTAAATAAACAACAATAATTTGTTTTAAAGCAAGTGGAAATACAACAATATTCTGACCTATAGATCATTGTGGTTGATAGTTTCTAGTAAACAATGGAATTCATCCCCTTTTGGCATCTTCAAATTCCCACCACTGTATCCAATCTGTTGTAGCCGATTATGGAAGGTGACTGAGGAAATTTGCAGTGCCTTCTTAGGTGCTACATTCATAGAGAAACAAGTTTATAATTTTATTCCAACATGCAAAAATGAAGAGTCTATTGGGAAATTTGTAGAGTCTAGGAGAAATATACAACACCTGAAACCAAGCTTTCTATCAACCCTGCAGCTTGACTTGAGTAAGTGTTAAATACCATATCCATACTTGGCTATGGAACTCTAGATGTTATGTTCATCTAGTTCTATGCTGGTAGCTACAACCCACAAGCATATTAGGTTCCTCCAAATGGCCAAGGAATTCCAGGGGTGACTATAGAAAATATTCAGAAGATATATAATAAGAATTGAACTAAGAAGCAAATACACAAGCTATTCAAATATTCTCAAGTCGTTTGTTTCACAAATCCTAAATCTTTGATTTAAATTTTATGTTATTAATCACCTTATTTCCCAAACGTTGAACTTGCACACAATCTTTTGCACCTTCCTGCTAGTTTGTTTAACAATTGATCCTCCAGTTGTTAAACCAACTGATCTTGTTGGTATTGGGTCATTATAAATTGACATTGCAACTATTCTTGTATTTCCTTGTAAATTCTTAAATTTAACTTTAAAACATATTTTCCCTACTCTCCCTAGTACCATTTTGAGAAAATATCATGTCCCTCCGGTACTGGACCTTGCTCAACATGAAACTTAATATAACCCTAAATTTACAGAGAATCATAGTTGAATTGAAGCAACATTTCTTCTACTGTAACATGTAATCCATAGTACGGGTTATGTATATTACTTTCCTTACTCTTTTGTATCCATCATGGCATACCTTTTGCAAACATAAACTAGTAAAACTGACCTAAAATCTACCTCCTAACATAGACTCGTATCTGCTGTAAAATTGTTGAAACAACCAAGAAAATATAAGAAATGATATAGAATTGTCATGGTTATCATCATGAAGACAAATTAGTGAATCCACCTAGAAGAAAAAAATAACTACCATTGATATTAAGATATGTACCATTGGAAAGGAACTCTCAAAAAGCACATGCAATTTCAGGGGTATAATGCAACTTAAGCTTTCTGCCTCATTTTAAATGTGGTTGGCCTATTTTACCAAAGTTGGAGGTTGTTGACTTAATAAAAGATCAAGTGGATGGGTTTAGATCCACTAGTAGCACCAAGCACTAATGATTGATTTCACTTGAGGATTCAAGTCGAGGCTAGATGAGGATGCATATGGGGCTACTAATGATGAGGATCCCATTATAGGGGAGGATTTGGTTGATGTGTAGTTATTTGTTGTAGATGTTATTTGGATATTGGAGGCAATTTAGGACCTTGATTTTTACACATTTTGTTTCAAATATGTATCGAACTTATGTGATTTTATTATATTCACCCTTATATGATCGTGATATATACATGATCAAACTTTGCGTATTTGGTGTCTAATGGTTTGGATACACATACACACACACACGCACACACATATATATATGGAGGAAGAACTTGAGTGGTTACATAAGGATCATGGGCATTAGAGGATAAATTTAAACTGTAAGGGGGGAGGAGGAATTATTCATACCTCCAAATAGCAAACATGCATCCTTCATACTGCCAAACAAGTTCATGTCTAGATACCGCAAGAGCTTTGAAGGTTTGCATTGCATTTGCAGAAAGTCCACTTACTTCAATTAGCCGAGAAGATGAAAACACATGTTATTACTTATCAACCACTTTGAGTACACAAAATACACATATATATTCCATCCATAAAATAAATGGCATAAATCAATCTGAGATTAGTAATGCTTCCCTAAATTCAACATTTGATGCAACTATAACAAGATCATATAATGTCAACATAGTTACTCATATATAGTTAGTTTAATTTCTATTGGATGTTCCCTCGTATACAATAGAAACCATGATTTGCATATTGTTCTATTAGAAAGACTTAAGAAATGGTACCCTAATTGTAAGAAACTTCTCTTTCAAATGTCCACAAAAGTGACACATATGCACCCTATTACCCCTCATTGCATGTTTCAATTTCAGGGTCTGCCCAGTAAAATATGTATTAGGATGTCCACTTCATTTTCACTGGATCTATGAGTCTAAACTTTCAATATATTACAAATTACAAAACATTTGTGGTCATCATCACATATCAAAGCAAAGATTCATTTCGTTATATGGATAAGAGATCAGTACTAGAATTCTAATAGTATGCACATGTTTTAATAGAAGCACCTAAAACAGATTATTGTAAAAGATCCTCCATCCTAGGATGGAAAAAATTTGACCTAATTTCACAGCGGTCTTCACCGTCATATTTCATTCAACTTATGGCTACATTTAGGAATAATCCTGAGAGACTCATTCTCCTGAAACTCAACTAGACAAACTGCACACTCCATTCTATCTATGAGCTTCTATGAATCTCCACAGAGGAATGGATCTGATCCTAGGCTTCTTAGTGAGTACCCTATTTAAGAAGTTGGGTTCATTCTTGAACTGGTTTTCTGTGTTCCCATCCTCATCGCGAAGATCAACCTAGTATGAGAGAGAGGGTAAAAATGCTTGCTGGCAATAAACCGCCTCCTCTGCTGCCTTCTGAACCTCCTTCGCCAGACACATCTACAACAAGTAAACGTTTTGATGATTTCATTGTTTCTTTTTCTTCATGCAAACATGGTTCTTCTAATACTATCTCACATGCTAGTAGAAGCTCAGATGGGAAGCAAGCCTTAACACCCGATGGAGCATTACCATTCTCAATGCTAGAAGTCAGATATTGAAAGGTCTGTAACTAATACAAGTGATGAAGTGACTGGTGTTGGAAAAAGAGACTTATTTTTTATTGTTGGTACATTATCTCTAATGTCTTCTTGTTTAATTTCCTGGCTAGTGATGAGTTACTTCCTTTTCACAAAATCTTAGAGCGGACCTTCCAGATATATAGAGCTTAGAGTTTACTAAGCATAGATAAACAAAAAGGAATTTAATGGATATGCAGTGTGTAATTACTAAGCTTAGACAAATTGTGTGTAGTATTACTGATCTTCAAAGTGTGTTTGATGCAACACAACATAATTGAAATTATGTTTGTGATTTTTCATCATATGACACAGTTTTTCATCTCGACAAATGGCTTGATTGCAAGATTTTTAGAGACAACAGATAATGTAAATTTAGAGGTGAATTTCGTCTGTTTTGTTTGAATTACACTTTGAAAAAAAGGTGTGTTCTGGTGTTAAATTTTCTTTTGTCAAAAAAGTCCTCATGCACATGAAGATGAAAATTATCTTAGCAAAACTGAAGTTGTTACATAAAAATACTCTGAAGGGGTCCAATTGCAATAAGAAACTACTAGCTTCAAAACCGGTAGATAGTACAAGATTGGTGACAGAGACTTGTTTATTATTGATACTATTATCCTCATATTAGTGACCATGAATGCATTAATAGTATTATTCGTTAGGTATATTGAAAGCCACTCCTTCCTAGAAAATGCATAGAACTCTGCCCACCAAACTTATTTACTTGTAACTCTGTATAAGACCTTAGTTTCTAATGATATCATGCTTGTTATAGTCTAAAACACAGCATTGGTGATATACCGTTTTCAAGTTGAAAAAATTTCAGTATCTAGATGTTCACTACAAAAAAAAAATCATCAATTTAACAAGAAATACGATGTGATGAAATTGCATATCCAAAGTGCCCTCCTCAGAGAGTTT
>LPNX010937094.1:49314-61714 GCA_001517045.1 Pseudotsuga menziesii | reverse complement strand
AGGTGTCTGTCCAGGGAGTGTGTGAAATCCTTTATATAACCAGCGTTCTCAGGAAGCTCCTCTCAAAAGGGAGTCAAGCACTAGGCAGTGTGAGTGGTTGTTGATCGGAATAACCCCTGGTTGGTAACTGTGTAGCACCGGTGATATAGCCAGGATTGTATTCGTATCTGGGGACTCTTTCGGGAGTTTCGGGATTTTCTACCCTGCCCATACGGTCAATCCCGCCTGCGATTGTCCGCCTAAGTGTTGATTATATCGAGGTGACCTTAGTGACCTTACCTAGGATATCGAGGGGGTACGTGTAGAGGTTATTCTGCATGTGTCCCGGCCAAGTTGGGGTCGGACAGCACAGTCGCTTTACGCGTTGAAGCTGAGGGCCACAATAATTGGTTTCGAACCTCTGCTTGTGGTGACAAGGGCCTCTCAAGCCTCTCCTAGGTGAGACATACCGGCCACATTCGGGAGCTCACTTATCCAGCCCTTGTTTGCTTGCTTTTGGTTTTAGATTTGATAGTGATTGCTCTGTGCATGCTAGTTGGCCTACGGTTGACGTAAATAGAGAGTCTTTTCTTTTTGTTGAGTCATTGTGGAGTTAGGTGCGGTTCCGCGCTGTTCTCGTCGGTTAGTAGGACTTCCGCCTTCCACTTCTCCTCCTCCTTTGGGAGAGGGGCCTAGACGGTCCAGGCGGACTGTGTCACACATTGATTCACACACCATGGAGGATCATTCAGAGACTATTTCTGACCCACCTCCTCCTATTCGTATTGATGATGGGGAACTTACTCCTACATATGATCCCTCACCTGACCTAGCTAAGATCGGTCTCGTTATTTCCAAGATAGGATCTTTACATGATAGACCTACTCATACTAGGCCAGATTGCCCATTGACCCGACACCGGTATGGAATGCCAGATGATGCCGAGACTCACTTTGACCCTCCTAGCACCAGCTATGGTGGTTATGTTACCACTGGTTTTCCTATGCACGATTTGACATTTCATGTTGCATCCGACTCTGATCCTAACACTATACCTGGGGGCATTCCCATGCCTTACCTTGCGGAGAGGTTTGGGAGTACTAGTCACATTGCACCTTCCATCCCAGCGGTGGAAGCTACATCTTATATACCTTCTAGGTCTATAGTTAGTGATCCCATAGCGATACTAGGTTCTAGACGAGTGACGATAGGCACTAGAACATATCTTCTTACCGAGATTCCTCCGTCCTCGCTTCCGAGTTCTTCAAATGCAAACCCTCCACCTTACTCTCATGGTCCTTTGAGTCGGCATCTAGCTACGAGTCAGATCCGTACTGTGATTACTAGACCTATTGTGTCTCAAACCTACATACCACCCGTTGTTTCGGGAGGTTATGTTCATGTTTCTAGAGGTCAGGTTGCTACTTCCTCGACATATATCCCTACTTCCGGCATGTATATACCTACTTCCGGAATGTATGTACCTACCTATGGAGTGTCTCATGGGGCATCGCAGCCGATGACCTATGGACCCTACTATGGGGCGCAGTATGGACAGGTCTCTCAACCTTATGGAGGTGGGTGTTCACAACCTGCTTACTCTCCCAACTATGGCTTTGTAGCTCCTACTAGTCAAGGTCCACCTCATTATGCGACTTCCACGCCACCCTATACGGGTCATACAGGAGGAGGTCACTATGTCCAAGGTCATGGTGGTAATCAATCCTATATGAAACAGGGAGCGGCCCCTAAACCTCATCATGCTAAGCTCCCTTTCCTTGCAACACTCAATTTACCTGACTTATCGATACTTACGAACGATCCTGTGGCTCATGACCCAGCTTGGCCGGCTGTCCCTACCAAGCTTCCTTCGGACATACCTAAGTTCGAAGGCAAACCAGGAGAGGATCCGAGTGAACACTTTATGACATTCCACCTATGGTGCTCTTCCAATTCATTGCATCAGGACTCAGTCCCTTTGAGACTATTTCAATGCACCCTTACAGGGCCTGCAGTGAAATGGTATATAGAGTTACCTAGGGGTGCCTTTACTTTGTTCGACGACCTTGTGATGACTTTCCTTAATCACTTCCAGCTACCGGTACGATATGATGTTGGTACTGAACTCTTGTCGACATTTTGGCAAGATAAAGCCACCCATATTTCTGATCATATTCAGGAGTGGCGTAGATGGAAGAGATTAATCAAAGCCTTTATACCACCGGAATTCCTCCTTGAGTGGTTCCTCAAATATTTATTGCCATATATCGCGAAAGATGTTTCCACATCCGGAGTGTAGAATGAGGAACAAGCCATCTTTAGGGAGCAAGAACTAGACTTGATCTATGCTCAGTCTGGTTTGTTATATGATATTATACCTAATGCCCCTCGTTCTAGTTTCGATCCCAAGGTCAAACCTGGACCATATGCCGATGGCATTGTGGGTAGTGCAAGTAAGAAACCTGCAGGTTTGGTTATGAAACAAGTTTCTCAGTTGTCAATCAACCAATCTGCCTCGGGACAAGCTACGGCTTCATCTCAACCCGCCCAAACCGTGAATGTACTTGCTGTGCAATCGTCCGACCAGAAGGGTAACCAGCAACCCAGACGGAATAGAAAAAAGGGTAAAAACAATAATAAGAAGGGTGGGAATAAAAATGAGAATGCCAACAATAATGAAAAGAACAATAAAAATGCTTGGGGGGACAAGAAGAATACGAGTAAGGTTAAGTTTCCTTGCAAGATTTGTAAGGACGATCACCTCACTTACTTGTGCCCTGGGATGGATGAAGCTTCGAAGTTCATAGCATAGGGCCCAGCTGTGTTAACGAACCCTTTACCGCATAACCAAAATATGAACTCGAAGTCCCATGATCAATCTAGTGATGAAGATCCACCTGAAACTAGTGGTGGTGGGTGCATTAATATGGTCCGTGCCGCGAAAGTTGTGACGCGTGCGAAAGATTATTCTTCATCACAACCCAACCCAGGCAAAGAACCTGATCCACCAGGAACCCCTTTTCGTATTGAGAAACCTGTGGATAAACCTGAAGCTGCACCTCACATTCCTAAGGGGTTACTTAAGCGTTCGAGGCATAATCCAAATGCCCGAGCCACCCATAACTATTCAGTTGTCGAGGACTTGGGTCATACTCCTTGTGCGATGTTTGCATTGGAAGTGCTTCAGAGTTGTCCGTTGCAAAGGAAGGCTTTGCTTTCCGCTCTTGGTGTGAATGGTGATGATTCTTCCTCAGTGATCAAGTTTGAAACCGCAGGACACCAGCCTTGCTTACCCTACTATGTGTCCCTTTTGGTGGATGTAGAATGTCTTAATATGATCATCAAGCATACTGTGATTGACGAGGGCGCTGCTACTTCTGTGATGTCTTTGTCTTGTTGGAAGGGTCTTGCTTCTCCCGAGTTGTCAAAATATATGACCATGTTAAGTGCTTTTGATGGGAGATCATTTAGGCCGCACGGTATCCTTCCTTCTCTTAAAGTCTGTTTGGGAGGGAAGACCATTGCGATAGAGGTCGAGGTGGTTGATGCGCCCCTTGACTACAATCTCTTACTGGGAAGGAATTGGATGTATAGTATGCAAGCCGTTGCGTCTTCCGTATTTTGCATTGTATGCTTTCCTCATAATGGGAAGATTGTGACGATTGATTAGATGTCATTCAAGAATCCGCCTGTTAGTGCATCTTCGGAAGCTTCGGTTCCGAAAGTTGAACATTCCCAGCCGGCAATTGGGAGTGTCGTTGTAGGTATCTATCCTTCCCTCATGGGAACCTTTAGTTGTCCTGCACCCATCCTCATGATAGGAGCTATTTTCGATGGTGCGTCCACGTCTACGAGATCGATTCCTTTTCACACAAGTCATATGGGAGACCCTTGGATTCTTCCTTCACCGAGTCCTTTGAGTGAGGCCATTGAAACGAGTGTGCCGTTTCCTGCAGCCATGATTGCTTACCAAGCTAATATTCAATCTGCTACAGAGCCTTGTGCTTCTTCTTCACAGACAGAGGAAGAAGACCCCTATGTGCTGCCCGCATGGGCAGTACAGTCTTCTCATGCCCACGATTGCCTTGATACGGTTTTCCCTTCAGATGAAGCGATCATCGAGGCTATGTTGGGAGTTGAGCCACCATGGGAGGAACTCCATCATAGATCATATTTCCTTCCAGTGCTTGACCTTTTGGAGCATGAGGATTACAAGGATATTCTTAGACAGAAAGCTGGTAGGCCCATGATTCCATTAAGCTCTCCTGGTTAGATGGCTGATGGAAACATGGCAAACATATCGTCAACTATGCCTATCAACATTTCTCGCAACCATGGTACGGTAGAGAATGTGTACATTGGGGCGGATTGTTCCCAAGATGAGATTCATGAGTATACCGAGCTGTTCAAGGAATTCTGCAATGTTTTTGCTTGGTCTTACAATGAGATTCCAAGGATTGACCCTCGGATTGTCGAACACGAAATTAAGACTTACCCCGACGCGAAGCCTGTTCGACAGCATTTACGCGCGGTAAATCCTAGGAAAGCACCCGCCATAAAGGTAGAGATAGAGAAACTATTGAAAGCTGGTTTCATCTATCCCGTTCCCTTGATGGAGTGGGTTTCAAATCCCGTTTCGGTGGATAAGAAGCAAGGAGCGATCCGTATATGCACTGATTTCCTTGATTTAAATCGTGCCTGTCCTAAGGATAACTTCCCCACACCGTTTATAGATCAGATTTTGGATGAGTGTGCGGGTAGCGAGGTGTTTTCCTTTATGGACAGTTTTTCCAGATATAATCAGATTCAAATTAAACCTGAGGACCAATATAAGACTGCATTTATTTGTCCTTGGGGAACATTTGCATATCGAAAAATGCCTTTCGGCCTTAAAAACGTCGGAGCTACCTTTCAGCGGGCGATGACCTTGATTTTCCATGATCTCAAGTCCGTTATCGAAGTATTTTTGGATGACCTCGCTGCTCATTCTCGTATGAGGATGCGTCATTCTTATCACTTGAGATTGGTGTTTGAAAGATGCCAGCATTATGCTGTTAGATTGAACCCTCATAAGTGCATCTTTTGTGTGAAATCAGGTTGTCTATTAGGATTTATCGTTTCGAAAGAGGGTATAAGAGTCGACCCCTTGAAAGTGGAGGCAATACTTCAGTTGTCTCCCCCGCGAAATATTCATCATCTTCAGTGTTTGCAAGGCATGGCAAACTTCCTACAAATATTTGTTGTCAATTTTGCCAATTTGACTAGAGGTTTCATGCATCTCCTGAAGAAGGATACTCCCTTTGAATGGGATGAGCGATCCCAGGATTCCTTCGATGCACTTAAGAGAGCCGTAGAATCCATTAGAGGAAATTTAAACTCAAAATGGGCCTCCTAAAATGAACTAATAAAATAATAATTAAAATAATAAAATAATATTTATTAATTTTGGAGGAAGAAAAGAAAAAACTACTTTTTTGTTTGTATTTTTGACATATCTCCTTGTGCTTTTACTCAAATTTTGATCGAGAGAGCTCGTTGGATGCGGAATTAAATTACGCATCCAACGAGTACCCACTCACCATACTTTTGATGGACCTCGCTACCCCAAAAACAAGAAATGCCTGAAAAAAAAAGGAATGATGACATCATCATTCCATTTTTTAGGCATTTCTTGTTTTTGGGGTAGCAGGGTCCAGAAAAAGTATGCTGAGTGGGTACTCATTGGATGCGGAATTTAATTCCACATCCAACGAGCTCTCCCGATTGAAATTTGAGTAAAAACACAAGGAGATATGTCAAAAATACAAACAAAAAAAGTAGTTTTTTTTATGATATCTATCCCCAAATTTATATTAAAAAAATGTTTAAGACCTATACGGTATTTCAAATTTAAAGCAATTTCATTGGCTAACACTTGATAACATGGAATTTGAATAAAAGTTAAAAGGCCCATTTTGAGTTGAAATTTCCTCTAATGCAGCACCGGTAATTAGTCCTCCGGATTATAGCCGCGATTTCTTATTATATGTGGCCGCACCTTTAGAGACGATTGGGATGGTTTTGGTTCAAGAGGATGAGGATCTCCAGGAGCATGTCATATACTATCTGAGCCAAAACCTTATTGACGCAGAGATTCGATATTCTCATGTAGACAAGCTTGCCTTAGCCACTGTACATGCGGTGCAGCGTTTGAGACATTATATTCTCCTTCGCCAAACTTTGGTTGTTGCCCATGTCAATCCATTTCAGTTCATCCTCACACGTAGGATGATTGGGGGAAAATATAATAAATGGATTGTCATTCTGTAAGAGTTTGATCTCGAGTTTGTTTCAGCAAAATCGAAGAAATTTTTAATCTTTGCAGAGCTCATATCGGATTTTCCGAGCGAGGCTGAGGAGTCAGTATGTGAAGATACATTCGTTGATGAACACATTTTATTGATCTCAACGGCTGACCCATGGTATGGTGATATCGTAGTATATTTTCAAATGCAGAGGACCCCTACTCACCTCTCGTGAGATGAGCGACATCGATTACATCACGTTTCCAAGAACTACCTCATAGTGAACAATACTTTGTACCACCGTGGAGTAGATTCCCTTTTACGACGTTGTTTAAATCATGATGAGGCTGAGGTAGTGCTTAATGATTACCACGGAGGGGTGTGTGGTGGTCATTTATCTGGGCTTGCTACAGCCCAAAAGATTTTGAGAGCAGGATATTTCTGGCCGTCGATCTTCTAGGATTGTATTGAAGCGGTCAAGAGGTGCCACCCTTGCCAGGTGTTTGCACGTAACATGCGCTCGAAGCCTACCCCGTTACACCCTATTATCACCACCGGTCCCTTCACCAAGTGGGGGCTATATTTTATGGATTGCAACCCAGCTTCGGTTGGGGGGCACCATCATATCATTATGGCTGTCAATTACTTCACGAAATGGGATGAGGCAATGCCTACAGTAAAATACGACGGTGAGACAGCCGCTCAATTCGTATTCAACCAAATTATCTCTAGGTTCGGGATTCCGAGAGAGCTTGTCACTGACCATGGCTCGCACTTTCAGAATCGTATGATGGAAGAATTGGCCTCCAAGCTAGGATATAAGCAAGAGCACTCCTCTTCTTACTATCCTCAAGCGAATGGACAGGTTGAAGCAGTGAATAAATCACTTAAGTCTATTCTCCAACGAACCATCGCACAAAGCAAGATGAATTGGCATATTATGTTGTACCCTGATTTGTGGGCATACCGAACCGCGATAAAGACTGCCACTAGTTTTTCTCCATATCAGCTTGTTCATGGAGTGGAGTCAATATTACCGGTTGAATGCGAGATTCCTTCATTGAAGCTAGCCGTAGAACTCTTACCAAACACTTCACCTTTGGAGGAGCGTTTGGTTCACCCTGAGCAACTCGATGAGCAGCATAGAGATGCCTTGGTGACTCTAGAGGTTAATAAGCATCGCGTGAAGGCCCAATACGATAAGTCTGTCCATCCGAGAGTGTTTAGTGAGGGAGAATTGGTCCTTTTGTGGGATCAATCGAAAGAACCCTTGGGGGCAGGGAAGTTCAATCCTATGTGGCGGGGTCCTTACGTGGTTAAACGTGTATTAGAGAAGGGTGCCTACGAGTTAGTGGATTATGAAGGGACGGCCTTGGCGGAGCCTAGAAATGGGCTCTATCTTAAAAAATACTATGCATGATCTTTAGCCAAGGTTGTTTGTTGTATATTATTGTACAGCTTTTTTGCATAGTTAGGTCTTGTTTATCATGATCGGGTTTGTGATTAGTTTCCATTTCTTGTGGTAGATGTCAATGGAATATTCCACCTACATAGGATTTGCGGATGGTGCAAGCCATCACACTCAACACTCAGCCTCAGCTGCTTTGGTGATTTTTACTCCTATGGGTCATGTACTGTCTTCAGGAGGTGTATGTCTACAGCCATCTTCTAACAATGTTGCTGAATATAGTGCCGTTATCGAGCTTCTACGAGATGCCATTTCGCATGGTGTTCTCTCTCTTGAGGTACGTCTTGATTCAGATTCAGTAGTGTCACAGCTAAATGGCTTGTACCATGTTAGAGATCCGACGTTATTGAGGAGATTCTTATGTGTGAGATTGCTAGAACGACAATTTGAGAACATAACATATATACACATTCCAAGAAATTTTAATCAAATTGCTGACTCATATGCTAACTATGTGTTAGATTGGCATTTGTTTCATTCATTATAAATTAATCATAAACACAATTTTTACACATGTAAATAAATAAACCGATCACCATAAAAAAAATTTATATACATCAAAAATGTGGTAATACATAGTGTCATAATACAAAATTGGGGCTTTGAAAGCCACCATCATATACACGGTAGTACAAAATAGATATACTCCTAGGTGTCTAGTCTTGTGGAGGTGGATGAGGGTTGTGATCATGATATGTCACCATGGCTCTAGCTAGCCGCTGAAATAAACGCACCCATGCACGTGTTACACCAACCACCTGTCTTTGCATAGCCTCAGGCAAGTCCTCGATTTGTGCCATGGGAATCCTGTGAGTTAGTCGCACAAAGTTGGTATGGATGCTTTGGAGCGTTCACTCTGCATCCACACCGGTGATATCGTCTCCTCTTCCCCTCTGTCTATGACGTGGGAATCCCTCTAGTCACCGTGGTCCCACATCTGCACATGAATGGTAGATGTCACTATGTATTGTCACCCAAAATCATGTCTTTTTGATTCCATTAATCAAGAAAACACAAAAAAAATAAATACTTCAAAATTTTTTAAAAAGAGTAAGGGTCGAGATTTGTTACCTATGTCTCCATATGCTGACCCTGGTGGTAATGGCATATCCGGGTCTCCCCAGAAGTCTATGCCTGCATAAGGGTAGTCCTCTATGGCAACAATCTATCGTCGCCACCATGGAAAAAAGTCTGCTGGATAAGGGTTGGCCACCCTACCACCCCCCAGTCTGCGCATCGCATCTGCCCAACGTCGTTGGGCCGGATCTTGAACCCCGTGGAGAGGAACATCCACTCTAGGGCTCAATCCTGGAACACGCTCGAAGAAAAACGTGCTCAAGATACTACTGAACCCGAAGTTCTGTATCCTACCTGCCTTGCACTCGTTGAGCTGATGTTTCATGTTGCTCAGTAGGGAAGTGCTCCAGTCATAGATGGTCGGTGTCATGCACTCCACCGCATAGAACATCAGTGGCCGGGAGGCCTGATGGAGTGATGCTAAGCCTGCTATCTTACCCAGCGTCAGTAGTGTGTCCTTTAGGCCCAGTACCTATATAGCGTTGGTGGGAACTTGACTCCCCACCTTCTCCATCTCTGGGTAGAAGTACACAGCTATGTACTCATCGATAGTCAGCCCATGACCTGGCCCTTCGCGGGCACGAAGGTTTACCATCTCACCTCGCTGTGATAGACCTGTGATAAAGTAGATATCCTCCACCTCAATGGTGAGGGACATACTATCTAGTCGGAAGGAATCTGAGCCCGGATCCCAATAGTCTACAAGCATCTGTAGTAGTCCTGGTTTGGCCCTCAAGCCTCCTAGGCACCAAAACTTGTAGAGTCCTCATCTTCTTAGAGATTCTTGAGCCATTCTGTCAGCCCTTACTGCTTCCTCTACATCACCATGCTCGCGTTCTCGCCACTCTAGCACCATCCTGCATGAGAAGTTGACCAAAATGTCCATTAGATTCTTAGAAATCCTTATGCGC
The DNA here is from genome assembly GCA_001517045.1 of Pseudotsuga menziesii. NCBI lineage: Eukaryota > Viridiplantae > Streptophyta > Pinopsida > Pinales > Pinaceae > Pseudotsuga > Pseudotsuga menziesii. The sequence goes on along the minus strand of LPNX010937094.1, from coordinate 51,995 downwards.
GGCATCATACGTGGCTGTTTTGAAAACAGCCGCGTATGTACGCAGTTTCTAGTCCCTTTTCCGCGTATAGCCAGCCCTATACGCGGAAAAAACCTCGATATCTGCGTGGGACGTAGCGCTCATGTAAGTTTGGCCTTTAAAAATTCATTTGACCATAAAAAATTATAAAATTTGTATTGAAATGCAAGCTGAGAACATGAGTAAGTACCTAGAAGAATCGGTTGTGAATTCCACCGGCTGGATCTCCTGGAATTCGCAGTTGAATATCAGAGCTCAAATGGGTAAAAGTTTCAAATGATTTATATTTTTTACTATTTATAGAAAAATTTTCAAATATTTGAAAATTTTTACCCCCTTTCCTATAGTTTTGACCGTTTCTAACCTTTTTGGAACATTTCTGACCTAATCTGTGATGTAGAAGACCGTTTTCAGCGATGTTTCAACCTTTGGATTGACCCGTTCGTACTGATCTCAGGTATAACGTCTATACTAGCATATAGGTTAGGTTCACCACCGTTTGCATTTTGCATGACCTTATGACCATGTCACTATATCCTTAGGTATGAACCCACTCTATTATGTCACGAAACCTTCTGGCTGCTATAGAAGTGGCATGATATGAGTGGTAGAGACTCACCTTACATGGGTACCCTAGTTAGCACCATATTTGCATTTGGTGACCATGCTGATGTTTCCCCCTTTAGGGTGTGGGAGTCCGTTGTATAGTATTGCCATGACATTTAGCAAGAGCCTCATACTCCTCTTGATCTTATGCTGGCCAGTTTCCCCCCGGACTCCCCTTATATCGAGTTGTGAATGCATTATCACGAGATTTTCCTGTCTTATTAAGCTTTATGTCGGCTCCCCTGACATTGCGTTTCAGCCATATAGACCGAGCTTGTCTCATGTCTAGCCATGCAGAGCCTTTATTTATATCCTTCGCAGCTTGATTCTGTTTTTACTGGGAGGGGATTTTCCCCCGAGTGTTGATATCCTACACATGTATCCTTGCATTGAGCATAGGTATGTTCCACTGCTTGGAACTAGTTTGTTTGCCTTTATGACACTCGTCTCCTCCTAGTTTGTAACTATAAATCTAGTTTATTCTTTTTTCAAGATTTTCAAATAACTGAAAAAGACCAAAAAAATCAAAAAACCAAAAAGCCGGACAAGAAAAGATATTATCTTTGGCAGATGTCGAGTCGTGTCACCTTCAAATAGAGCACTGTATATCACATCCATTGGTTGGGTTATAGTTTGAATTAGGAGCTGTACTCATTATCTGAGTTTTATCTCCATCGATTGGTTAAGCTTCCAGTCCCTATGGAGCCTCTATTGATGCCTCCTGCATCATAGAGATGTCCCAGTTTGTATATCGAGTCTATGCTGCTTCATTCAGTCACCATACGCTGTTATGCTATTGTTCGAAGGAAGTTGAAACCTGAGTCCACCATTCCTCAGTTATCTTGACTTTGCATGTCATCCATTCCCGATACAGTTACTGGTTCATGCACCTTATGATCGAGTTCTTCCATATTATACAGCCTTGCTGAGTACCTCGTGTTGGATGATGGGGGATGCCCTAAAGCCCTCCTTCCAGCGGGTTTAATCCCATCGACTTCAAATCATTTATTCTGGGATTGGAGTCTAGAGTCATTTTGAGTGCCTTGAGACTTGCAGTCATCAGTGGCAGGTTCTCTCACCATCGACAGTTTTGGGAATACAACAATGTCCCCTAATCGATGGATTCTCTCAAGTGTTCGACCTCAACACATTTATTCACACTTGTTAGTTTGCACTCTAGTACCTTGATTCCCATTTTCATTATTGGTGGGTGATCTCGCGTCTGTTAGCGGTATACATCAATGACCGGTAATCAGACGATGGACTACTATGTTCGACCTCGACACCTCTATTCGCATAGTAGGACATGTACTCATAGCGGTTTGTGTAGAAGACCTTCTAGATTGGTGGCATCCACTATATGCTACCTCCTTGATCGTGCCAGTGTTCATGAGATTTCAGCTCTCGTGACTTGTTCCAGTATATGTCAGACATTTCCAGCCACTATGGAGACCTTGATCTGTTATATATCTTCAGCCTTTGTGGAGATCATTGTACTTTGTATATCTTCACCATGGATATTCTGATCTATGTATATTGTACGTGGCAATGACCACATATGTTCTATCATGTTTCATGCCTATTCATGGCCATTGCACTCTTATGTATCCGGGATTGCTATATGTATTCGTAGTTATATGCAGAGTTGTATTATGGTATTATGCTAATGAGGTGGCTGGTCTTCCATTTGGGTACCTTCATCACTTCACTTCTGGGATGGAATTATAATGTATTTTGGCCATCGTATAACCCCTCTGATCTCATACATTAGGGGGCATCTGTTATAGTGGATTTCACCACACTAGGTGAATCACACATTGTATGGCCTTCCCCTGTCCCACTGCAGACTCATTATTCCCTATGGACCATTTGTTGTCTTTTGATGTATCATTGACCATCCCTAAAAACATTAGAAAAATGATATACGCGGCCTTTTCCCCGATAACCGCGTACATACGCGGATATTCCCTCTATAGTCGTGTACATCGGGATGTGTGCATAATCCAAAAATGTTGGAGCGTTCCTTGACTTGGATCCGACTCATATGACTCTTGGCC
>LPNX010937094.1:0-49072 GCA_001517045.1 Pseudotsuga menziesii | reverse complement strand
AGCCATAGGAATTTCTCTCCGTAACAACACCCGCCAAGGGTATCCCTCCCATCAACACCATTGATTTGCAAGGGATGAGCACACATGCCAATGTCGTCCCCACGGTCAACACCATGGTTAACAACATACTAGCCTCCCCATTGTTGAATGTGGGACCTGGCTTGTTTGCCGATCCCACCATGACTGCTCCTTTCCCCTCAGTGTCACCACCAATGACACCAAAATAGAATACGGACTTCTGCATGCTCTCATCCAGCACTGCTGCACCCAAACAAAAATCGTAGCCGTATCCCCAACCGCAACCACAACACCGTTCATAGTCACAACATCAATAGCAGCCACAACACTAGCACCAGCAGCAACAACAGCAGCACCCGCAACATCATCCATAGCCGCATCATTACGCGCAGCTGCAACCACAACCTCACCCCTACATACAAACCCAAGGGATTTACCTGGGCTCCTCTCTAGTCCATACAGTTCCCTTCCTTTTTCCCCTACCTAGTGTCATAAGCAAGCCAGTCATGGCCACCCTAAGCCTACCGAATTTTACGTTGGGAATTCCCATGTGGTATCTTGATCCACCAGCTCAACAACCAATGGCATAGGTGGTCTTAACCCTCATACAACCCATTGCGGTTGAGTTTCATCCTCAACCTGACCCACAAAAACCAACCACTGCACTCGCACCGCCCCACCCAAAAAAGACCAGGGGCAAGAATGTGAAAGCTACTGCAGAGCCGCAACAAATATCGCCTTGCACCCTCTACAGAGATCAGGGCCATCTTACTCAGAACTGCCTTGATATTCCAATGATCCATGCGCATTTGCATGCCATGGATACAACCAAAAACCTCCTCGTGGTTGAACTTCCAACCGTGCCAATAGTGAGAAACAAGGCATTGAGAGAAAACCATGCTTGCGCCCTTTGCGGACTATATGGACACTATTCTCACCACTGTCAAGACTTTTTAGAGTTCTGAATCACTTTAGTTGACCTCCGTAAACATTCCCTTGAATCTGAGATCACCCTGATCAAAGAAGTTCACTCGCCACTTCCTTCTTCGGACACCACGTCCATTTACATGATGTCCACTGCAACCGACCCTATCATCTCCACCTCCAATGATAGTCCATCAGACCTGTCTCTTCATTGCTTCCACAATGGTGAGGAGATAATTGAAGCCTTAACCACCCAAGAATACCCATGGGATGACATGCAACATCGCTCGTTCTTCCTCCCCGAAGAACTTGTGTTGCAGTCTGACCAATTTTCCATGGAAACAAAGGATTTCATTCATGGGAAATTCGACTGGTTTAAAAACACCATTCTAGCACCAGACACCTTCAAAGAAGGGAACATGGCCAACATCTTGCCAACCATCAAAATCAACATCTCAACCAATCCCGAGGTTGTTGAAGAAATCATGCTAGGGGCATCATGCTGTCCTGGAAGAAGTCGCTACCTATAAAGCTCTCTTCTAAGAATTCTGCGACATCTTTTCCTGGTCTTACACTGAAATTCCCAAGATAGATCCATCCATTGTGGAACATCACATTGACACATGGCCCGATGTGGCCCCCATACACCAAAAGCAGTGGCCCATCCATCCTTCCAAAGTGGTCGTGGTTAAAGCAGAGATAGAGAAGCTGCACACAACCAACTTCATTTACTCCATTGCCTACACCACTTGGGTTTCTAATCCTGTGCCTGTGAATAAAAAATAGGGTACCATCCGTGTTTGAGCAGACTTTCGCGATCTCAATGGGGCATGTCCCAAAGACACTTCCCAGCACCCTTCATCGATCAGATTATCGATGCATGCGATGCATGCGCCGGACATGAGCCCTTTTCCTTCATGGACGGATTTTTTGGATATAACAAAATCCAGATCCAGAAAGAAGACCATTATAAGTTGGCATTCACAACCTTGTGGGGCACATTCGCGTATCAAGTCATGTCCTTTTCCCTGAAAAATGCTGGATCCACCTTCCATCATGCCATGACACACTGCTTCTATGACCTCGTTCACATTATGTTGGTTTGTCTTGAAAACCTCATTATGCGGTTGCAGAAGCAAGCACAACACATAGATGACTTGTAGCAAGTCTTCCTACAATGTTGCAAGTCCAAAATCCAATTGAACCCCTTCAAGTGTATTTTTCGTGTCCCAACATATCGTCTCCTAGGGTTCATCATGTCATACAAAGGAATGACCGCTGATCCCCTAAAAGTCCAAATGACTTTCCCTCTAATATCACCCCTTTGATTGACTATAGTACAGCCTGTAATATAGTCTTTCTCCTTTCTTGTTTTACACATTTTTTAAAAGTGAGTCTTATGTATCATTTCCCCTCATTGTTCCAGATGGATCATACCTCAGACCAGTATATGGGATTTGTTGATGGAGCAAGCAGATGGTCTCTGAACCTTGCCTCGGATTCATGGGTCGTCTACTCCCAGTCAAATGAGCTGATCCATATCAACGGCATATGCGTGGGTAGTGCGACCAACAACCAGGATGAGTATGATGGTGTCAATGGCCTCTTGGTCGTCGCTCTCCAGCTAGTATTTCACCAACTTGATGTCTTCTTAGACTCCCAGCTTCTTGTTTCTCAGTTGAACAACTGCTATCAGGTATGTGATCCTTGCCTCTTTAGAAAATTCCTATGCACTAAACAGATGGTTAGAGCATTTGAGTCCATCACATTCACACATGTTCCCAGAAACCTCAATAGTCTAGCACATCAAATGGCTAATGACATTCTAAACCGGCACATTCATAATCGCATATAGGAAACATACAACCATAACATCATGCATAATCATATCCAAAAATAAACACACAAGTGTAATAATACATCATCTAGGCATTGCATTCCACATCATCATAAAAATACTCACATATATAAAACAATAAAAGCACATCCACGTGCGTCAAAAATATATATATATATATATATATATATATATATAAATAGATAAGTCGCATGTCCAAAATATGTCCAGTACAAAATGAGAAGCCACATATGCTTTCTCGGCAGGATATACATAACAACACAAAAACTCCTAAGTGCACCAACACACCAGGGGCAGCCCCACTAGGATGCTAATCTAACTCAGACTCATCATCTTCCTCAGAAGACTCATCCTCTGTAGGAAGATCACCTCTCGCTGCCCGATGAATGTGCTCACAGGCCATAGCCATCCTCCTCATCACAGAAGTCCACTATGGAGGAAAACTATGAATAGAAGTAATCATATGATTGCTCAGATGCTTCCAGCCATCATTAGAGACCCCAGTAGAAAGCCACTCCAGATGCGGCAGCAGTCCATCCATCTCCCACCATCCCCTCCGAGGGTTCCTAGCAGGAACTGCCATAGGATCCATGGAAACCACCCGCCTCTGATGCCCAAGCGGTGAGAAGGGACCAATATCTTCATACACAAACAAGGACACCATCAGTCCACACATATGAACATACAACTATCAACCAGCTCAACTACACTATGTATAAATATGAACATAAAAACATCACACATACATACCAGCTAGTCCCCATGCCTGACTGGGAGGTCAGGGCATCCTGGGGTCCCCATGATAGTCCATACCCGCATACGGGTACTCCTCATTCACCACTGGAAGCTAACTCCACTGCTCTAACAGCTCGTTAGTAAAGAAGTGGCCCACTCTACCGCCACCCTCTCGTATCATGATCTGGCACAACCAGTACATCCGCGGCTCCCATGGACCACTTTCCTACATAGCCCAGTACGGACGTAGTGTAGGTACTTTCTCAAAAAAGAAAGCACATAGAAAGGAGCCAAAACAAAATCTTGCTCCATATGTCTTCGACTTGTTCAGCTGATGCCGAATAGCCTGATGATGCATCTAGGCCCATCCATAGTATGTGCCCCCTATAACACGCTCTACCAGCTGAAGCTGCCCTCCAAATATCTTGTGGCTCCTCGTGCAACCCAAGATACGTAGCAGTAATGTCACCATCACCCGTGTCGATAGGTCCTCAATGTCTCACATCATGATATAGGAGCCACACACATACGCTGTAGCATAACAGTGTCGGTCACACAGCTCCTCCAATGTCTCCCCCCAAGACAACACCGGTGCCAAGTCACCAATAAATCCCAACAAAGGGAGCCCAGTCAGGGAGTACACATCCACTAGTGTGATCTCAATACGTTGGACCTGGAAGAGGAAGACCTCCTCCTCAGCATCCCAAAATCTCACCAGCGTTTGCAGTAGCAAACACAAGCTCTTCATGAGGGGTATCCTCATGAACTTTAGTAAACCACAACAGGCCAGTGTATCACACACATTCCCATCTCGTAATGATGCCTCCTAGAGGTCTTTACATTCTCTCTCCCACAACTTAATCCTAGCCATCCTGCACAAGGAAAAAATAGATGTCAACCACTGCTCTCATAAAAAAGCATCACCTAGAGGCCAAGTCACACCTGTTTGGGAAAAATGAGCGACCAAGTCACTCAAAAATGCCCCATAGGTGCAACAATGATGCTCTTTTTCCTTATAAAGGTGCGACTTGGCTCAATGAAACCCCAACAAGCTCATGGAGGGCCTCTGGGTGACCAAATGCAGAATGTAAACCACTAAAAAGAAGAGATTTAGTGAGAGCTATTTCCTGCAAGTCATGAAAAACAAAACTGTCGGTCAAAACAAGAGAAATCAGCAAATGAAGATTTAGGGCCCACCTCTCCAACTCCATAGTGAACAGTGACAATGACACCTCACAAAGTGGTCCCCACCCTTATATAGGCCCTGTTTGACCTAATTTCTCCTATTCGACATAACAAGACCATACGAAGTTCGTTTGAGATGCTGTTCACACCACTGGTTTCAAAATTCTGTCCTCTATTTTCTTATGAGACCATCATCTCATTTAAAAAAAAAAAAATTGGGACTGCTTCCTGTAAGTTACCTCAATCCACGAGCCATAGCATGGCGATACGAGTGTTTGCAGACCTGTACTTGCATCTCTCTTTCCTACCGCTACTCATGTGGGTTTTTGGGCCACCGCTCGTTAAGGAACATAATTTTTATCTTTTTATCATATAGTCGTCTACTTAATCCACCGCACCTTATGCGGATGTTTGGACCATTGTACGGAAAATGAATTATTTCTTTTAAACGAATTTGGCATATAATTTCCTCTGGCCTTTTACTCACATCACATGTAGTCAAGTCCATCCACCACAACTCACACATAGCTCTCCTCACCTCGGTCTACGTGCCTCTTCTGCATTGACTTGCGTGCCTCTATCATGATCTATCCTGTGCATGTATTGGTATGTTTGAGAGCCACCTGCTCTGTCCATACTGCACGGATGACATTTGGACCATTGTCCACCATCACGACATGGGGCAACACCTATGCCACCATAATCGGTTGACCACATTGGAGTTTCGTTTAAGCTCTTTTCTGACTCCTAAAAACAATGAAAATATGGTCGAGCATAGCCGCTTCCTTTCCCACTCGTTAGAGTATAGGAAAGGGAATCTACATCGTCACATTTATCTCCTTTCGCAGATTATGTAGACCATTAAATGAAAAGGACCACCTTGGCATATTCAAGCCAAGACCATTCCCCTCTGCATACTTTTATGCTTTCTCAGGAAGAGGGGCCACACTTTATGAAAAATATCGCCATGGGTTGTCGTTAAGCTCTTTTCTAGCATTCTCATCAAGAAAATATTGTTGAGCAAACTTGGTTTCATCCATGCTCGTAAAAGTATCTGAATGACCGTCCAGTCATGATAGGTTTAACCTTTTTCGACCTAATTAGACTACCAATGGTAAAGAAGTCTCTCATCCCCCAAAGGATGGGCGAGATCTCCTATGAATACTTTTATCCTTTGTCAGGCACGGGAAACTACCAATGAAAAATAACCCCCACTGGAGTCTTCTTTGTTCTTTCAGACTCTCTAAAATTGAAAGCACCACCGAGAATTTACTTTCTCGGTCTTGCCAAAAATCCACGAGATCGTACCATAACGGTGTCCCTAGACACTACCCCATAGAAAACAGTTTGGAAAAATTCCCTCCTTTGGGTCTTCTTTGTTTAAAGTACTCTGCGATGTGTCTTCCTTGGATCCCATCAATATCAAAAGTGTCCACCTCCTCCAAGTATTTCCCATCTGCAGTTTCATCCCCGGTATTACAGCTATGATCCCATTCCCATGAGTCAGTTTCATTAGCTTCCTGGTCTGCCCTGCCGTCACACTCTGAACAAAGGAAGTTTGAGTCTACTACACTCCCCTGCCCCTGTTCAACTCTTTCCCTCCCCCCCCCATTCAGTGGGTTAGTCCACATATTGTCTCACAGCTTTCGGTTATCTCCCTCGCGCCTCTGGTCAAGGAAACAACATTGCCTTGACCTGGGGAAGGTCTCCCTCTGTTCACAACAACACACATATTCTAGAGGATAGACCCAAAGGTCCCTTTATCTTGGTTTCATTAACCTCATTGATGAGTTCCTTGGACCACTTGAGAGGATTCCTTAGTGCCTCTTGGGATGGTTGTTTCTCACGTGCTTGATTCTAGCTACATCACCGCACCGTTGAGATTCGTACAGGGTATTGGTCCGTGCAGTATTTGGTCCAAGACCTCGGATGTCACCTAACTCTAGCACATTGATGAGTCTATTTGAGGGATCTAAATATGTTATGTCCCTTGTGATTTTCGGTTTGTGTTGGAGACAATGTTCAAAATCCCCAGCAGCGCTTCTCTATAGATTTATGATTGATAGAGCATACTTGTACCACAAAGACTCTGACTCTCCATCAATGAGTCCATATAGTTAGGTACTATTCCAGATCTAGCAGGCTATCATTCATGAAGATATAGCATTCCATGAGAATGCCACACGTCCAATGTAGCAGTTCTTCAGATCAGTGTTGTATTTAACCTCTAATTGAAGCAACCATTATTGTATCATCAGTTGTATATGATCGGCTCTTGTATTTTAGAGCATAGATCACATTATTGTTTTAACACTGTCATAAGCATGGGGATGCCCGCCTCATCCATATACATGTAACACATTATTTGTATCTCACCCATTGATGGGAACCATAGTAATACAAAAACCAAAAGCCAACATGCCCCTGCCCCGAAAGCACCACCTCTCCGTGGCAAATCTTATGATGTCCATCGGCCATATGATGATCTCCTGCCCTCACACATCAGGGGGCAATGTATTCACCTGAAAAAAACCCTCACTCATCTCCACATGGCCTACACCACCCAAGGACACCCATATACGGCCCTCATTTCACTCCATTAGACCCCCACACCCTCAAAAAGGCTTAAGAATGAGCAAAAGGGCTTAAAAACCCCAAAAAGAGCCTAAGTAAGTTCTCCTAGGGGCAAAAGCCTCCAGAAAGGGGTTAAAACCCCTAAAAGGAGCTAAGAACCCCAAAAGGGGATAAAGTTAGGGTAAAAGGGGCTAAAGCCCCAACTAGGGGCTTAAAACCCTTAAAAGCCCCCAAAAAGCTATAAATAAAGGGGTGGGGGTCACTCTCAACACATTCTTCTCTTGCATACTGTTATGCTGCCCATGGATGCCTTGAGACCCTTTGTCTCTCAAGCCACCCACATCCCCCCTCTCATCCATTCATTCTCCCATTGAGACATAACTCCTCCATTGCCGAGAGAGAGAGAGAGAGAGAGAGGTGCTTCTTCCAGCCAGGGCATGGTGAGGGCATGGTGGCCCATTGCACCAAAGAGAAGGTATACATGTGTATTTTCTTTTATCTAATCCATTACTTGTTTGTAGGTTTTTCATTTTCTCTTTGCAGGTTTTCTAATACATTTTTGCAGGTTATTAGGAGCGGAACCTTAACATTGTTTGCATAGAGGTTCTCCATTTGATTTTTCATTAGTGTCCAGCTTCATTTCTGCTTTTCTTTTCAGCATTTCCATATAGGAACCTATCCTTTCGCCCTATAGACAGAAGGTAGCCATTCCTGCACTGTAGCAAGAGAGAAATCCCTACTACAAACCCTACTCTAGAATATCAAAAGTATCTCTCTGTTTTAACCAATTCAAAGAAAAAAATTAATATAGCCAATATATGAACAAACTCTCATGAGCTACATAGTGAAACATGCCGTTGGATAGTTTCTAAAAAACCATGGGTGAAAAAGATCTGCCATCTCTATGAGAATATGAATATTGAAGATGAAAAATACTTCCTATTAGAGTTCCCTACGTACACCCACATTAGATCTTAGTTTCATAATATTTGTTGCAATACTGGCCTTCCTAGCCTTTTAACATGTGAAAATTATAGTGAGCTTGGGGCGCTTCTTTCCAAGCTCTTTAAGCATATGAATACAATTTTAAGAAAAAATAATTAATTCATTTCTTCAGGTCCGATAGACCAAAATTTGGTCTCAGTGGACATTAACCATCATTATCATTATCATCAACATATAGTCCATACGTTGTATGAAAACCAAAGAGGTATATTTTCGTGATATTTTCACTTGTATTAGAACGAAAACGCCAATTATAAATGAATATTTTAAATGAAAGTGGGTAAACCATTTTTTATTTATTTATTTTTAGTATGTTCTAAACATAAAGTCATTAGTACAATCACTTATCTCAATCTATTATAGGTATTATCCTAGTTTAACATATATATATATTCCCGGATGCGGGTGGTATTTTCGATGATAGTCGTCCCTCTTTTCACTCACCGCAACGTGCACGCGTCGATCTCCTTAATCCTAACACCATCACACCCAATGACAGTGCACACCTCCAGAACCTTCAAAGATCTTGGTGCATGGGAAATTCTTTCTCAGTCACTTCGGCTCATGCGACATGGGCTGGCGAAGGTCCGTCAACCTAGGTGCTATCATGGATCTGCTACGAACGTTAATGCTTGCAAGTACTTTGAATGATAGGTGTCTAGGATGGACTCAATTCGAGATTTATGGCAATGCGAGAAGTATTACTAGGCTTATTGTGCATCGGAGGGTTAGCTGTGTTTCGGTGCCTGTGTTCCATCGGCTCTCTATAGGTAAGATATTTCCCGAACAAATTGGTTTCAGGTTCAATTTGGTAGCCATGTCCAGGCAGAGAGGCACTCCAAGAAGAGCCAGCTCTGGTCATGGAAAAGCCCAAAGGGGTTGCATTGCTCAGACTTCGGCAAATTACGAACCTCACATCTCTCCGCGGATACGTGTTTTGGTTGAAGCATGGGAGAATCAGGTCCTCAACCAGAAGCTCTCGACTGGTGAGGATGGAAGCCATATCAACCATTATTGGATGATGAAGAACATGCTCTGCAACCTGGCATAGGACATGCTCAGCAATTAGTGTGAGGCTTGGGTGGTGATGCATACCATGAAGTCTAAAATCAGTGAGATTGAAGCTCAGCTCACAGCCATGGACAATTCCTTTTCTTGGAAAGGCACGGTTCGCATCCCTAGTCTACATGGGATGAAGAAGGGGGGTCGTTCTCAGGGTGGTGGTGCCAATGGTAGTGAATTTGGCGGTCGGGCTCTTACCAGTCTTAGTGGTACCATTAGTGCAATTGGTTGCTTAACCAAAGTTCCTCATATCAAGCCCTTTTCAATCCCCTCCACTGTTGAGCCTCTTTTAAAGCATATGAAGGAAATGTCGGTCCAACAAATAGTGCAGCAGTCGCAACAGCATTCGATCTCTTTAGTTTCGAATGTTGCCATTGAATCGCCTACTTTGTCATAGAAAGAAAAATGGGCCTGCCCCATCATTGAAGAAATGTCTCCAGCTCAATGAACGCTTCACCCAGGTTTTTTGGTCAAAGCCAACAATAGTTTTGGTCTTTTTTGTTTTATCAGGTAAATGTCTGTTCTTCTGTCTACTATGGAACCTATGTCTTCACTCATGTATTTGAGCTTATCGTTTTTTATGATGGATTACTGTAATTATGTCTGAGTCTATGGGCCGCAAGCCTGTACTCTCGGCCTTGGTTATCTTAGACGTTATTTTGTCAGAGGGCTATTATTTTTTGAGAGGCTCTGGAGGGGGACTTCTTCTCCTTCTACCTCAAGTAGCCGAGTTAAACTATGCATTTTTTTCCTTTGTAATATAATAGATCTGTGCAAAAAATAAACACACACACACACACACACACACACACACACACACACATATATATATATATATATATATATATATATATATATATATATCAACTATTTTTGTATATAAATACTATCAATGCACCACCTATATTTAAACCTACAGGTGTTTAGCCATGGTATTTATACATAAGTAGGATAAATTATTTTATAAAAGTATAAACCATTTCATATTTAACCATACCAATGTGTAACCATACAATTTGCACTAAAGTAAGCTAAAATATCTTATAAAAAAATATGACTCATTTGTTTACAATTCTAAAAAACGGGTCATCCGTTCAAAAAATTCTTGAATTTTACCATATATACTTAACCACATTGGGTCATAAATATACAATTTTGATTGGAGTAGGTCAAAATATTTTACAAAATTATGGACTATGTGTTATCCATCTGAATGGCACCTCTCCGTCCGAGTGCCGACATCCCTCATGTTGGCACACAAAAGGACATCTATGGATTGAGGTTTTCCCATAACACTATAGATTGGCTTACTATAATACATTACTCCTCCATCTAGCTGGTTACTTTTCCATTTTGCTATGTTAATTTGTATTCGCAACTCTCTACATGTACAACTCATGCATCATTCGTGAGTGTCGGTTGCTGCAAGTCGCGAATGGATCTATTCGCGGGTTGCTCTTATAGCAAGTCACGGATCATTCACGGGTTTTCCTTATACATACTCGTGAATATGTCCCTTAACATTTAAAAATAAAAACACTCGATGATGTGAGATTATTTAAGCCATTTACCTTAATCCTCTTAACTGTCTCAACCTCCTCAACCTTCGAAACTTCCTTATTTCCTCCATATAAATACAGGCCTTGGGGGGGGTGTTTGATATGTACTTGTAGAGAAAAGTTATGCTGGTGGATTGTATACAGAATTATTTGGAGTAGTGGAACTCAGAATCCTTTGGCTACAGAGAAGTCCTTGTCTCAGGCGTTGGGTTGTAACCTGAACTCTTTCCATTATTGATAATAAAGAGAATCCTTCTTCCATATGTGCTTCATGTATCTTAGTTTGATAAATGTTTATGTTTCTGCATCTTATATATGATTTATCTAACCCGCTTATATATATATGAATCATCTTGTATCTGGAATATTGACCCTTGACAGGTGAAAGAGGAGCAACCTTGAAGACTTTGGAGAAAAAGAAGAATGGAAGAGGACCAGCAAGGATCGACCTTCGTTAATCGAGTAAGTCTTTCTCATCCTCCTATTTGCTTTACTGCATTTTAGAAGTCAATTGTCTGCAAGTTAATTGAGTATGTTGTTAACCCCAGACCTATGGTTATTAGGTGTCTAATCCTGTACAACAGAACATCTACAGGGACGCCAAGTAACTGTCTCTCAGCTTTCTTCTGGAAAGTATATCTTATACCTGTTTGTCTGTTTGGCTTTAGGAATTTTTAGTGAGTGCTGTGTGGTTTGTCTGTACTTAGTGTGCCTTTAGGTGTGTGCTTTGTAATTTTGGTTGCCTATCAACCTCATACTTTGTCTCCTTGTTTGAAACTATGGCTAACACCCCTTCGAACACCAACCAAGAGATCCCCATGCTGGGAACTCCTTGTACTATTCCTCTCATGGGGAATGTTGGTGTTCCCTTGATGGCCACCCTGAATCTACCTGGATTCACCCTAGGGCTACCGGTGTGGTTGTTTTGCACTCCAACTGTCCTGAATGCTCCTGATGCTTCTCAAGTAAGCTCCTTATATCAAAGGCATCAAAATACTGCTTCCCCTTCACCTGTAGTTGATCCTCCTCCTCCTTCTACCTCATGCGGTGAAAGTACTAATACTAGTAACCGACAGTCTAAAAGGAGTAAAAGAAGGAGGAATAGGAAGAAGGAACATAAGCAAGGGGGCACTCGTTCAACCTCTGCAAGTCAAGTTGAACCTCACCACCCAGCCTCTGTGGTTCATGCTGGGGGCACCTATCCAACCTCTGCAGGTCATGTTGGATCTAAGCACTCAACCTCTGCAAGTCTAGTTGATTTTTACCATCCAGCCTCTGTTGATCATGCTAGTGGGATCCTTCCAACCTTTTTAGGTCAGGTTGGATCTAGTCACTTAGCCTCTGCAGGTCATGCTGAGGGCACCTGTTCAACCTCTGTTCTTCAAGTTGAACCTCCCCATCCAACCTCTATTGTTCATGTTGGATCCATCCACCCAGCCTCTATTGTTCATGCTGGGGGCACACACTCAACTGCTGAAAAACATGTTCATCCTAACCATTCAACCTCTGTTGTTCATGTTGGTGGTGCCCATCCAACCTCTACAGGTCATGTTGGACCCAGTCTCTCAGCCTCTGCAAGTCATGTTGGGGGCAGTCTCTCAGCCTCTGTGGTTCATGCTGAAGACAATTTGTCAGCCACTACGAGCCATGTTGACACTGTTGAAAAGACTACCCGTTCAAAACACAAGCCCGAGTTTCCTTGTAAGCTTTGTGAGGGAGACCACCTTACTTGTAAATTCCCTTCTATCGTGGAGGTGCGAAGAGTTTGGATTCATGGTCATCCCATTTTTGAACATTCTGAAGCTTTTCAACAACCAACCTCTCTTAGTCAGGTTGGACCCAGTCACCTAGCCTCTGTAGTTCATGCTGGGGGTAAACTCTTAGCCTCTGCAGGTCATGCTGAGAGCAAACACTCATCCACTACTAGTCATGTTGACACCGTTGAGAAAACTGGTTGCTCGAAGTGCAAAATTAAGTTCCCTTGTATGCTATGCGAGGGAGATCATCTTACTCACAAGTACCCTGCTATCGCGGAGGTGCAAAGAGTGTGGTCCAAGACTCAATATTTTCCTTCTCCTGAACAACCTATAGTTTCTCAACACCCTACTCAGCCTTTGGTTGATCAAGTGGTCGAACCAATCTCAGATTTGGTCGATCCCACTCTTCTTTCGAAGAGTGATCCTGATGTGATTGAACCAATGTCATCTTTGATCAATCCCACTCTCCCTTCGGAGAGTGAATTTCACCAAGCGGTTGAATCGATCCCAGTATCGATCAATCCCACTCTTCCTTTGGAGAGTGAAGTGTCTACTAGTCACATTTTCTTCACTACCAGTTCAGAACTTACTGAACAAGGGGAAACTGAACTTGCTTCGAACTTACTTGATTGGGATAGCCTAGTTAAGCCGCGCCTTCCTTCCAATGAACCTTTCCAGATAAAGGTCAAAGTTGAACCCTATACGATTGCTCGTTGTATTGTTGATGAAGGAGCCTCAGTTAGTATTTTTTCTGCTCATGCTTGGCGAGGTATGGGATCTCCCAGCCTTGTGTCGACTGCTAGTCAGTTACTGGCGTTTGATAGAAGAACTTGTATAGCCTTGGGAATTCTTTCTCAAACACCTGTTACTTTGGGTGGGAAGATGGTCTTAGTTGACTTCATGGTGATAGAAGACCCCTTGGACTTCAATATGCTCCTTGGACGTGATTATGTCTATGCCATGCAAGCTGTGGTGTCAACATTATTTCGTGTGATGTACTTTAATCATGGCGAAGAAATTGTCACTATCGATCAGTTGGATTTTCTTGATCCATCTCCTGACCCAACTAGAGACCAAGTCTTTCCTTTATTGATTCCTAGTGTTTCTATAGACACTACCCCGCCACAGGTGAACTATGTGGCCTCTTGTCCTTTGTGTTCAATTGCTACTGAGAAGCAGCCTCTGTTTTCATGCTTACCTTCTCGGGACTTGGTCCCAACAGTTGAACGAGTGAGTCATCCTATACAGAATGTAGAGCCTTCTCTCCACTCTGTCAATCCATTTGAAAGTTTAGACATGTGTCCTATCTCGGATGATCTCCTTCATTTGGATGAAGTGTTCCTTGAGTCTTTGATACAGTCTGATCTTCTTTTGGATGTTGGTTCAGTTGTGACTAAGTCTAACCCTGATTTCCCTAGTAAGCCTGACCTTTCCTCTTATGTTGGTCTTGTTGAGTCTTTTGACTCTTCCTTCGAACAGCAAGTCAGTGATCCTGATGAGTTTGATTTTTCTTATGAATTGTTCAACTCCTGTGATATTGAGTTTGTTCCTACAGACTCTATCTCCCTTGTTGATTTTTTCTCTCCTTCTGAGGTTGATCTTACTAATTATAAACCCTCAAGCCTTGGTTCTAAATAATCTTCTTCGATTGATTCTTCCTTGACTTTAGCTTTTATAGAAGATAGCAAAGTCACATGTGTTTCTGCCAAAGTGACCCGCATCGGATTGTTTCTTCTGAATATGATTATGATGTTGTTGTTTCTTGGAGACATGATTTTTAGTTGGATCCACAACTATTTACTGGCCTCGCCTTCTTGTTCAAGTCGTAATTGCATTTGCATGTTCCTTGCTCGCGCTTATGAGCTTGATGCTGGCTTCCACGCTTTTAGCTCATTGTATAAGCCCTCATCTTTGTTTTCATCATCGCTAAGCCTTGTATCATTTTGCCTTTGCAACTTAACACCCTTTACCTTGAGGAGACATTCCCCGAGTGTCCTTATTTTGCTCTTTTTTTTTGCATTATGCATAGGTCTGTTCCTTGCGCTTGGAACTAGTTTTGCCTATCTATGACACTCGTCTCCTCGCATTTAGAGCATTATTTCTGCTCTCCTTCGAGCTCATTAAAAACAGTAAGGAGGCTACAAGTTGACTTTTTCGGACTCGTTAAAACTTCACGGGAAAGATTTTGAGTTTCTTTAGGCCGAATTCTGACTCCTCAAAATAGACTTGACTGCCGAGTAAACTTGTCCATTCAGGCTCGTTAAGAATATGTGAATGGGCATCCACATTGGTGGTAGGTTATCTCTTTCTCGGACCATGTGGAATAATACGAGAAAGGATCCCTCTCTTTTCTTTTGAATTGAGAATAGTATTCTCAGGCATAGGTTTATCTCTTTTCCGGACCTGAGGGACTAAACTTACGGAAAAGGAACCCCCGGTATGAGCTTAGTTTTCTCTTTTTCGTGCTCTAGACCAAAACATGAAAAAGATTTCGAGTGTACTTTATGTCTTTGTCATGCTCGTTAAACCCTAAAGAACAAAGCGTCGATTTTATTGTTGTAAGCCCCATTTCTCGTAATCAAATGGATCTTTCCGAGTGATCTTGCCTTCCTTCACACCCGTAAAACTCAGGCTATATGCTGCTTTTGAAGGAGCATTGGGTAGGAGGTAATTTAACCTTTTTCGGACCTTCCTAACTAAATACGAAAAAGGTGCACCTTTTCTTCTTCGGAAGTTAAGAGAGTTCTTCTTTGGTTTGCTTTATACTTTTTCGGCCTCAAGAGACTAAATTGTACGAAAAAGGACCCCCCCTGGAGTCTTCTTTGGAGTTTTCAGACTCTCTAAACTATGAAAACACTGTCGAGCATGTGCTAGTTCGGGCTCGTAAAATCGATGAATCAGTGCTTTATAAAGCATTCTTCTTTCTTTTCTTCGAGCTTGCCCAAAATGAAGATGGTCCCGAGTTTGCTTTCCTGGACTCGTTAAAATTTAACAGGGAAGGTAAGGAAGAAGTTTTCTCTTGTTTTCAGTAATGGCAGTATGTCCTCCTTGAACATAGCACTCTTTGTTTTCTGATATCCATGTTTCAGTGTTCACTTGTGTTCAGCTATCACTTTGAGTTTCTTACTCCTCCTCTCATCCGTTATACCTGGGGAATCTGATAATGTCTCCTACATGATAGATAAGTCTAGTTGTTCTCTTTATAAGTTATATGCTGCCTTGGGTCATCTCTGTGGTGTGCTCACTGTTCAAGGACTTTTCTCAATGTCTGTTTTCTAGCCTGATCCTATCATTGTTATATCTGTTATCTATTTGTGTCTCCCTTCTTTTGTCCCGTTCCTAGTCACTCTTGTGATCTGTTGGAGGATCTATTGCCTTCCTTATCATAGCATGGTTCCGTTTTAGCATTTCCTGATGACGAATACCTAGAGTTTTGACGATGGTACCTCAGGATTCATTTTCATCATTGATGAATTCCTTTTCTTCAGTGGTTGATTATCATCTATTGATTGACAAACTATTGAATCCTTTCCATGTTCGACTTCAGCTTCCTTTATTCACATGGCTTGGATTGTACTGGTTCTTTGGGATCCTTTATGAAGACCTTAGTTCCTCACCTATGGACTAAGTTGCGCAAGATTATGTTCTATTACTATACACAGCTTCCAGATTTTTGAAGCCTCATTATTGTATTTTGTGGCTTTGATCCACTTTTGTAATATACGTGGTTTATACCCATATCATATTGTAAAGGAGCTAGTGTTCTAGTAAATTGAACAAACATGTAACTTTGTATATGAAATTACTATGTATTTGTTTCAAGTACTCTCTCTGCTCCATTGGATTTCTGAGTTCTCCAAATATTATGATTATAATGTATTTCGGCCATCGTTTCCCTCTGACCTCACACATTAGGGGGCATCTGTTATCCATCTGAATGGCACCTCTCCATCCGAGTGCCGACATACCTCATGTTGGCACACAAAAGGACATCTATGGATTGAGGTTTTCCCATAACACTATATATTGGCTTACTATAATACATTCCTCCTCCATTCAGCTGGTTGCTTTGCCATTTTGCTATGTTAAGTTGTATTCATGACTCTCTACATGTACAACTCGCGCATCATTCATGAGTGTCAGTTGCTGCAAGTCGCGAATGGATCTATTCGTGGGTTGCTCTTATAGCAAGTCGTGGATCATTCGCGGGTTGTCCTTCTACATACCCACGAATATGTCCCTTAACATTTAAAAATAAAAACACGTGATGATCTGAGATTAGTTAAGCCATTTACCTTAATCCTCTTAACTGTCTCAACCTCCTCAACCTTTGAAACTGCCTTATTTCCTCCATATAAATACAAGCCTTGGGGAGGGTGTTTGATATAGACTTGGAGAGCAAAGTTATGCTAGTGGATTGTATACAGAATTCTTTAGAGTAGTGGAACTCAAAATCCTTTGGCTACAGAGGAGTCCTTGTCTCAGGCGTTGGGTTGTAACCTGAACTCTTTCCATTATTGATAATAAAGAGAATCCTTCTTCCATATGTGCTTCATGTATCTTAATTTGATAAATGTTTATGTTTATGCATATTATATATGATTTATCTAACCTGCTTATATATATATGAATCAACTTGTATCTGGAAGATTGACTCTTGACAGGTGAAAGAGGAGCAACCTTGAAGACTTTGGAGAAAAAGCAGAATGAAAGAGGACCAGCAAGGATTGACCTTCGTTAATCGAGTAAGTCTTTCTCATCCTCCTATTTCCTTTACTGCATTTTAGAAGTCAATTGTCTGCAAGTTAATTGAGTATGTTGGTAACCCTAGACCTATGGTTATTAGGTGTGTAATCCTGTACAACACTATGCATTCAAAAAAAATGTGTCAACGCACCATTTATATTTAATTACATCGAATAAATGTGCACCAAAGTATGCTCAATATTTTATAGAAAATTTTTGTTATTTGTTTAAAAGAATGCTTTTCATTGTGTCAAATAGATTAAAAAACATTAATGTGCGACTCGGTCACACCATGCGAGATCTATAATTTTTCAAATAACCATGATTTGCACCAAATAAATTGAAGAGCACTAGTGTGTAAGTCTACCATGTGCACAAAGGTACGTGCATAGCTCTAATGCATGAACCAAGTAAGATAAAAATGTTGTTAAAAAATATTAACCATTTATTTAAAGAAACATTGTTGAGTGTCCCATACATTTAATTGCATAAGTCTGCACACTTCCACACATGCCAAAGTAGGTTAAAAGGGTATTTAAAACATAAATGACGCACTCAATACATATAAATACATCATATGTCAGCATATTATGTCCACCACTGTAGGATAATTAAAAAAAATACCAAACCAAAATTTCATTCCAACTACCAATTGTTGCTTCACACCTATACAAGCATCAATCATCACTATCCCCCTATAACCACCCCATTGCACAATGCTACCAAATTCTCACATTTCCCAATTGCTTCACTTCCACAATGGATTTTCATCAATTTTGGAATTTTGCAAAGGGTATTAAATTTCCTCTTTTTCCCAATATGGAAAACAAGCCTCCTTGATAAATAAGAGACTGACTAAATTTATTCTTATCCATTGATATACATTTTTTAGCATTTTAAAATTTCAAATAGGGATTGTTTGTTAAAAAAACCTAAAATGTTTGTTGTTAGTGTGTACCTCCCATTTGGATAACATAAGAGGTTGGTTATCTTATAGGCTACACATCCACTGGTAAGCAGTGCTCTGTTGCATTTTAAGTTAACTACATAGTTATGTTTAATGTACTAAAATTTCCCTCAATGTACATGTGTGTATGCACTAGGAGTCATGTTCCAAATAAGGTTACATGTGTGGATAGATAACTTAATGCATTGTACTATATTTCACTAAGAAGTAGTTCTTATATTTTCTTCTATGCTAATGAAGGTACAAATGCATTGATAATGGTGACCTATTATGATGTGATGCATCTAACAAACTTGATAACAAAAGAATTGATGGTGATACTCTCTTTCATTTGTACTAAGCTGTAGTTATCAATGTAAGAGAAAATATTATGGCATAAGGACTTTGGTGGATGTTACTAAACCAACACAGCCATATGCATATCACACAAATAGTGAATAATATTTGTAAAACTTATTGGCATAGGAAGTATTTAGTAAGAGAATATTTAACTAAAAGGAAAAGGCCTTGTAGTAAAGGTTATCCATAAATGGATATTTTACCTCCTTTTATAGAGGAGGTAAGTAGTGGAGGTGAGCGGTCAGAGGTTGTAGCAAATGTTTTTTATTCGATGCATTTCTAAACTAAAAGAACTAGTGCATATAGAACACAAATGCACCAGTACATATAGAAAACTAACACATCGGGGAAACAAAAAAAAGGATGATGCACGACGTAAAAACATGAAATTATAAAAGAATAAGCGCAATGGCCACAAATTTAATAAAATCATAGTGGTCTATTTAATTAGTTGTACCACACTGAGGATTCTACAAAAAAATGCATCAGAACCCCAAAAAATAGTGGTGTACCCACCAAAAAACACCAATTAAAAACAAAATATGCAGAAAGCCCTGAAAATTTGTAAAACATATGTAGTGTATTTTGTAAATATAAATGCAACGGTATATCTATAATCAAAATGCATAAGGATATCCAATAAGAGAGGTGTTGGATGCTATCCTAGATACCTCTTAGATCAACGATCCACGCTCCCAAACATTGGAAATAACATTAGCCCTCGAACAAATATTTCATGTTGCCAAAAAAAACTAACCTCCCAAACATTACATTATCACCCAGAAAATATTTTTTGTAGCAATTATTAGGACCTCACGATCATTATATGGTCCCTTTGAGAAATAAGAAAATCAACCCACAATAGGTTTGAGCTTACTTGACTGCACAAATTTTTCCAATATGAGTTCTGGTTACATGGCCTCACATACTTTCTTGATTGTTTAAAACATAAAATGTGGAAGAAACGATGCACACCCCAAATCCCCTCCACTGGAAACCCTAAACGCCAACTTCAAAATCAAATACTATACTCCAACTCCTCCAGTCCAACATAAACAATGCGAAAACCAAAACAGAAATACAACAAAACCCCATTAATATGTACAAACCTACATTGAAACCCCCTAATGTCAGGAAAATAGCTACAAGGAGAGCATTCTTGGAATGTGCGAGGGCAGACAAGAAACTCCATAGCCACAATGCATTAAGAAAAACATCGCACAGATGATACTTGCAACATTGAATGCACAAGGTGCCCGGCCAAGCATCCAACCCTCTAAAGGCCTCCAATTCAAACCTCGCAAAACCATGAAAACATCAATTGAAGAGAAAATACCAATTCGAACAAAATGATGTTCTACACCCCACAATTAAACCATGAGTTAAAATTCAAACCATATCCAGAATGAAATTACAATTTACACTCCACAATTCTGAATGAAGACACAATATATTGGATCCCAAGAAACTCGTTGCACCCTCACCTTTGCACCAAGGTCTAAATAAAGCATCGCCTATAATTACTTTGTTTTATATACCCTACTATAGACAACCATTCAACATAATACCAAATGCAGAAGAAGATTACAAATAATACCATAACAGGTTCAAGCCTACCTCACTGCACATACTCCCCAAAGCCGAGTTTTGGTTACACTGCCTCACATAATTCCTTGGTTCTTTATAGTGGAAAAGGTGGCGCAAATGATTCACACCCCAATTCCCCTCCACTGCTAATTGTAAACCCCAGCTTAAAAATCAAACACCAGACTCGAAATCCTCTAGGCCAACATAAACAATGTGAAAACCAAAATGAAAATGCAATGAAAACCACATGATTTTGTACAAACGTACATTCAAACCCCTTGACATCAAACAAACATCTACAAGGAGACCATCCTTTGAACGTGTGAGGGAAGGAGACCATCTCCAAAACCATAATGCCTTAAGCAAAACCTAGGCCAAACTGTACCTGCAACATTGAATGCACAAGGTGCTTGGTCAGGCCGCCATCTTGCTCACCCCATACCCTCTACTCCAAATCCAATAAAAAATAAAGGAACCAAGGTCGCAGGAAATAAAACCGATTTAAAGCCACATACAATCTGTTGCGACAAGAAGAGAGGTGTTCGATGCCACCCCAAATAACTCTCACATCAACGATCCACGCTCCCAAACATTGGCAATAACATTAGCTCTCAAACAAATATTTCAGGTCACCAAAAAATCCTAACCTCCCAAACATTACCTTATCACCCAAAATTTAATTTTTATCATAAAAATAAAATTTTTAAGCAAACCAAATTATTCATTTATTTTATATTATATTGAAATAATATATATAAATTGATGTTAGAATCTATTAAACATCTTGAAAATTAAATATATATCTATTTACTCAGTGATATATATATATATAAAATTTTAATTAAAAATTAATGTTTTCTTTTTTATTATTTATTTTTAAGCAAATAATTATTTTATACCTCTCACCCGTTAAGAAAATGCATTTGAATCAAAATTTCTTCCATGCAAATTACTAATTTAAAAAAGCAGCGCATGCTGAAGGCACGGAGAGAAGCTGCAAAATCCGGTGACGAAATTCTCATGCAAACATGCCAGCCAATTTGCAATGCAACTTTGGAGTTTTCTATGCTTAGTAATAGCAGCTGAGATTGAGAGAATCGAGGAGAAATCAGGTCATGTACTTATTTTGAATGAAAAATCAGGCCAATCAGATTTGCATTGCAACTTTGAAGTTTGCTATGCTTAGTAATTTAAAGAGAAACCTGCAAATATACTCACAAAATCTCATGCAAAATTGCAATCAGATTTGCAAGCTTGTTATTCTCAGTAACTTTCTGCAAAAATACCGTACAAAGCTAAAGAATTTAGGCGCGCATATCTCCAGAAACATTATAAATATAAATCTAATGATCTTCATGAAATAGCAGAAATTGTATCACAGTTGAAACAACAAAGATGGGTCATAAAATAGTAATGGCATGTTGTATTTTAATGTTAATGGTGATAGTTGAAGCATCATCATTCCGGTTTGTTTCAACTACAGCTAATGTTGGTTATAAAGAAGAAGGTTCTGTACCAGATATGCCATTGGAGGCTCAGGTTATACCGCCACTGGGCTTTTCTTTTCCCTCCCCACCACCACCTCCTTATAATTTTCCAGTGACGGTGGGTGAGCTTCAGAAGGGTCCAGTTCCACCTTCTGGTCCTTCCCATTGCGGTAATGGTGATCCCATCTGTCAGCTACGACCACCATCGCTCACTTGAGTCTCATCTCAATAGAATGGATCAAGATTTCTTTATTTAGTAAACTAAACTTATTTTGAAGAATTTTGTTTCTTTCAAATAAATATTAGAGTTTTTTTGGTTTTGTATTTCTCTTCGATCTTTCTATGAATTGAGACGATTTCTAGTGATCTCAATAATTATTTTTTATCATCTCAATTAAAATTATGGTATTGGTATTGGTTAACAAAAAGAAACTAAAAATAATAATATTAACATGGAGATTTTCTTAAGTTCAGCAATTTCCAATTTATTTATATATGTCATATTTTGTTGTTGTTAAGAGATGCTTGTCACATTGTATTTTTACCAGTGGTTCAGAAACCCACATTGTATTTTTATCTGTGACTGAGAAACCTTAATCCAAGGGTATTTAAGCTATCAAAATCATCCAGAGATTGCATCGAGTCTAGGCCACACCACCCTTTCCATTGTTGAAGTTTTGGGTATCTCTTTCCAAATCACCTTTTTAAAAATACCAAATCCTTAACTGAATGAGCTAGCTAAATTTAACATTCATACAAACCACATTTAATTTTTTTATTTTTATAATTATTTTCACTTTTCAACGTGGTATTTTCATATTCATAAGAGTAAATATTCATATTCCGCACTGTATTTTTGTATTTTTTAAATGGATAACCATTGAACAATAGTTTTGGCTCCGATAAAATATTATTTCTGAAAGTCGTATTTTCTTATTTATAGGAGTAAATTTTCATATCAAGCACTTACTTTGTATTTTTTAAATGGATAACGATCGAACAATAGGTTTGGCTCCGATAAAATATTATTTTTGTAGTTTTTTCAATGGATAACGATTGAACAATAAGTTGGGCCCTGATAACATATTCGTAAAAAAATGTATTGTAAATATTTTATTTTTAAATAATTTTTTTCTTTAAAAACAATGTAAATATCTTATTTTTAAATAGTGATGTCTGAACCAGCGAAAATAAGTATCTTTAATAGCACGAAGTTCGGTAAAGTAGTCATTTGAACCAGCGGATAGCCAGTAAAAGCTTGAAGGACGACTAGGGTAACCAGCGATCCAACCAATAAGTAACCACCACCACAGGGAATCCGAGGTTTCCCAATCTATTTATCAACTGCAGCAGTATTATTGTGGGTGAACATTTGACTCGCTATCTAGTTATCAACTGCAGCAGTATTATTGTGCTTTTGTAATTAAGAGATTTCTAACGGTAGAGGTAGTTCGAGCTGCTTCATGCATGCAGTGTTGAAATTTGAGGACGCTAGGCGCATTTTTCTTCTCAAATATTTTTAAATATTTTGGGAGAATGTTAAATTAAATTGTTAAATAATTTTGTAAAATTTATTTTTGATATTGAGTGATTTCTATAAGTAGTTATTATGTTTTTTTTTTGTTAGTTTTAGGAGAGACTAAATTTTGATCATATCCCAAATCCAAGGTTGAATTGCAGGTAATATGGATCTTGGTAGGTGTATATTGCATAATGTTGATGGGTGTCAATTATTAGTTTGTTATTTTTGGTAAGTAATTTTGTTAAATTTTTGTTAAGTATATAATAAAAGCTATTTTCTTCATTGCTTAAATTTTTTAATAAAAAAACCTCAAAATATCAACCCTGCATGCATGGGTTTCATTTTGGTAACATATTCTTAAAAATGGAATGTAAATATTTTATTTTTAAATAACGTTTAAGTAAAATTAATGTATATCTTATATTGAAAATTTTAAATAAATATAATGGTTAAAGTATCTCATTTATATAAACATGGTCTATTACAACTACTATAATCAAAAGAATATAAGTTTCATATTTGTAAGAATATTCTATATATAATTGAATTTCAATTTCTTGTTATTTTTGTTATAAATTATTTTTCTCATTTTTATAATATTTTTTCTCATAAATAAGCTAATACTTTCATTATTATATGAATTATAAACATGAATATTAACAAGTATAGTATTACTTATATTCATTATTTTAATCAAGTACATAATTATTATATATATCTAACTTAATTAATGTTTACTTAAGTTTACAGATTTACTAGATCATTTTTAATAGGATTATATTTCATTATAATGCATCTATTAATATACTTAGTACCATGAATATGAGAGGTTTTTTCATAATTATCATGTGTAATTATCACAACTCATTAATATGTAATTAAATATCCTTATGTTATATATGAAGTTAAGATTAAGAAATTAAGTACTATGCAAAACACACATTCATGCATATGATCATGCTATTTTAATTGCAAGTTGCTTCCCTTTGGTTTACTACATCACTATGTGTACACCTTTTGTGTGTGTGTGTGTGTGTGAAATATTTTGCATAATTATTTGTATCACCTATTTGTTACCTAACTTCCTATTTTCCTAAACATCTAGACATTGTAATCCAATTTTTTCCTAAGATGTTACAAAACTATATTATAGCATGAATGATTGATTTTTTTCCATATCCTTTTAGATATTTTTTATATGGAAATCTTCCTTTCATAGTTTTGGGCTCCCATAATATCTTTTTTTGAACTAGCCCTCTAAGCTTGTGAAATGTCTATCTTATAAATTTCTCACTAATTTCATGATAGAAATAATTGAGGATGAAATGTATTAATTATTCATCACCACCACTTTATAGTTCTCCATTGGTAACCATTCCTATATTAATACTCATTTCACCACAATGGATTAAGATTCATCTCTATTTATTAATCAAAACTTTTTTTCTAAAATTTTGTTTCATTTAAATAAAAATAAATATTATATTTTTTTGGTTCCTTAAATTTATTCATTATATTTGTGCTTCTTACATATTAATTTTGACGGGAAACCTCCAATTATTCATACATCTTAGAGCTATTTTATTTTAATTTTTTTATTGATTTTTTTTTCATTTGTGAAAGTAACAATTAATATGATTCATCTCTATTTATTAATCTAATTTTTTTTTCTAAAATTTTGTTTCATTTAAATAAAAATAAATATTATATTTTTTTGGTTCCTTAATTTTATTCATTATATTTGTGCTTCTTACATATTAATTTTGATGGGAAACCTCCAATTATTCATACATCTTAGAGCTATTTTATTTTAATTTTTTTATTGATTTTTTTTTCATTTGTGAAAGTAACAATTAATATGATATGTATAGAAGTAATTTTTCATGTGCCAGGTAACATATATGTATTTTTGTATTTTTTAAACGAATAACATGTTTAAAAAAAATATGATGTATCTATCTTATTTTTAAATAACATTTTCTTAAAAAATGTAAATATCTTATTTTTAAAATTTTAAATAAATATAATTATTAAAGTATATTATTTATATAAACATGGTCTATTTCAACATAATTGAAATAAAATAAGATTCATATTTATAAAAATATTCTCTCTATATAATAAAATTTCAACTTATTATTTTCTTCTTGTATATTATTTTTTTCAACTTAATAATATTTTTCTATTATAAATAAACAAATGCTTTCATTATTATCATTATTATAAGAATTATAAACATGCTTATCTTTACCATTTTAATCAATTCCATAATTATTATATATACCTAACCTAATTGATGTTTAGTTAGGTTTACATATTTTACTATCATTTTTAATAGGATAATATTTCCTTTCAATGCATTGTACTTAGTACCATGAATATGAGTCATCTACTCATAATTATCATGTATAAATATCACAATTCACGAATATGTAATTAACTATCCTTATGCTATACATAAGTTAAGATTCACAAATTCCCTACTACTTTTAGAATCTTTGACTTTCTCCTTTACTTTTAGGATCTTTGAATAGTTTATTCTTGGTATCTAGAACAAGGGGGCAACTGTTATTTCCATTATAATTTTCTTGAAAATTAGTTTATGCATCCAATGTGGATATTGTTGCAAATGTTGTCATATGATAGACTTTGTTATTAAATTGAGTTGGGTATATTTTGGAACGCCTACCTTCTATCCCGCTACTCTTTTATCTTACGCTACCTCGCCTCTACAATTACTACTGCTTCTGAGCTAATTATGGGCAGCTACCAGTCTGATCCCCATCGCTCAGAATCAATATATGAGGGAAGGGAATAAAGTATAGGAGGGAGGTAGGTTTTGGAAGCTCCAGGTGAAAGGGTAAAAGTAATAGCAAAGGTCTAAGTGCCCAAGCAAGCTCGCATCCAGAGTGCAGCTATGACTAAGCATTCCTTCCAATATATTGAGTAATGTAAACAATTTTTTTTATAAAAAAAAAATGACATTTTCTTCTTGAAAAAATTCCCTACTATACAAAACCCACATTCATGCATATGATCATACCATTTTAATTGCAAGTTCTTTCCATTGGGATTTTAGTTTATTTTATTATGGTTTTTGGTTTACTACATCACTATTTGTAGATCCTTTTATGTGTGAGTGAGATATTTTGTGCATAATTATTTTTATCACCTATTCATTTCTCTAACTTCTTATTTTCCTAGATATCTAGACGTTGTAATCCACTTTATTCTTGATAGTTTACTTAACTATCCTATAGCATGAATGGTTTCTTCCTTTCATGGGTGAGGGATACCATGATATCTTTTGTTTAAGTATTCCTCTAGGCATGTGAAATGTCCATCTTATAAATTTCTCACTCATTTCACCATAGAAATTATTACAGATTAGATGTATTAATTATTCATCACTATATTATGATCAATCATATAACTATTATAAACCTCATTCTATTAAAACTTATCATATTATATATATATAACCATAGTATGTTTAATGCAATAATGTATCATGCATGTTTTTAACCAAAATCATGTATCTCAAATTATCAATATAATATTTAAACTTATTCATGCTATTTTTACATGCACTTATTTAAGAAAAAGTCAACCCAAGGTTATATTTACTTAAACAATAGTGTCAAACTTATATATTCCATATAACACATAACATATACTCCCTACCTTGTATGAAAACCAATTAAAAAAAAACACTATATCCATCGCTTGGATAACTAATTGTTCATTGGGATAAAGATGTATATTTTCACTTGTATTAGAAGGAAAACACAAACACCAATTATTAATGTATATTTACAACGAAAGTGGGTTAGCCATTTTTTATTTATTTAGGTTTAGTATGTTTTAAACATAAATTCATTAGTACAATCACTTATCTCAATTTATTACAAGCATTATCCTAGGTTCTCTCTTTATAAATATATATCAATTTTTTTTATATAAATTGTATCAATGTACTATCTATATTTAAATCTACTATCATTTAGCCATGCTATTCACACATTAGGATAAATTATTTTTTAAAAGTATGGACCATTTCATATTTAACCATATCAATTTGTAACCATACAATTTGCACTAAAGTAAGCTAAAATATCTTATAAAAAAATATAAGTGATTTGTTTACCATTCTAAAAAATGGGTCATCCATTAAAAAAAATCTTGAAGCTCACCATAAATACTTACCACATTGGTGCATAAATATACATTTTTCATTGGAGTAGGTTAAAATATTTTACAAAAATTATAGACTATTCATTCAAAAAAAATAGTGTCAATGCACCATTTATATTTATGTGCATCGAATAAATGTGCACCTTGAAGTATGTTCAATATTTTATAGAAAATTGTCATTATTTGTTTAAAAGAATGTTGGTCCTTGTGTCAAATAGATTAAAAAACATTGATGTGCAAGTTATTCACACCATGCGAGATCTATAATTTTTCAAATAAACACGATTTACACCAATTAAATTTAAGAGCACTAGTGTGTAACTCTACCATGTGCACAAAGGTATGTGCATAACTCTAATGCATGCACCAGGAAAGGTTAAAATGTTCAAAAAATATAGTAACCATTTATTAAAAAAAATTGTTGAGTGTCCGATATATTTAATCATCACCAGTCTGTACACTTCCACACATACCAAAGTAGGTTAAAAGGGTATTTAAAAACATAAATGATGCAATCAATACATATAAATACATCATATTTTAGTATGTTTTGTGCACCAGTATATTTTAGTATAAATACATCATATTTCAATACATGTACATATCTCAGTATCACAAGGTCTTTACAATATTGCAGCCACTTTCCAAACTTAATAGGAAACTGAGATCAAAGTATCATGGGTAGTGAGTTGCAACTATCAGGTGATCACAGTTTGTCAGAAAAGAAACCAGTGATTGTGTACATGGATGACTTTCAGACTAACAAGCACTAAAATTATCGATACCTTTAAGTCGAATTGTGTGAGAATAAACTAGATAGAACCTCTAGTATTACTTGTAAATAAATCTTTGTTTTAGCTTCAGAAAGATAGTGTGGCATGCCTTGATGTTGATACTAGTTTGTACCTTTAACATTTATATACTATCATTTCTTCATGAATGATGTTACATGTCCAAGAAATTCATTCAGCGGAAGAAAAATATCCTAAATTCTAAGCAGAGGTTTCTCATAAGCCACAGAAGTTGAAGTTCATGTTCACAATGGCATGCTTGTTGGATCAAGATTTTCTCCAGTTCTAGAAAAATGAAAATGAGTATTTAGTAAATGGAAAACAAATTTAAGATAAAATTGCAAGTGTCAATATCACTTAACATATACACATTTTAAAATGATGCGTTAGGATACCCCCATTAAGGAAGTTTCAATGTCTAAAACTCAACATTAAGATCATTAGCGGAAATGAAAATATCATTGCAGAATGTGAAAAAAATAACTTCCATGCCTAAAAGTCATGGAAAATTTAATTCAAATGGCTCAATGTTCCATGAAGAAAGGACAACTAGAACATAAAAAATTCACTATTTTACCACGCTCCCTTTTTCTTTGAGTTTACTATCAAATTCATGTGGTTCATGTTCAAATTCAGAAAAATAAATTTGAAAAGAACAAACAATAAAGTATAGAAAATGCCTCCAATATTTAAACACAAATATCATATTACTATTCAGGACAACTGTGTATTTAAAATTCCATCAGAACAAATGGTCAAGAATGAAAATCGAACACCAAATCCAAAAGATTCACAAACAATGCCAATACAAGGAAATTTCAAAGAATACAATAAAAACAACTTCAAAAAGAGAAAAGAACATTGCAATTAATCTGAATATTAACTAATCAATAGAATTCAATAAAATAGAAGGCAAAAGCTCACCTTGAAACCTACTCCAAACCTCCCAATAAGTTCCTTGTTCTCTCTAGCGGGGCGTTTATGACCAAATGAGAGCATTCTTTCAATATTAGAATGTATCTTGCTGCAACCATTGTCTACAATGGTAAGCACAGGGATCCTTTTTCCATCCTTCTTATGATACTCCATTTGAATCGATATGTCAAACCTATTAAAAGCTCTTCATGCAATCATCCTAAGCATCAAATCGTACAAAAATTTATTACATAATAGCTCCTAGGATTCGCCTATTTGATCCATGTTGAAATTGAATCCTAGGTTTCCCAGAGGCATTGGCATCATGTCAAACCTTTTAAAATCACTTCATCCAATCAGCCTGAGCATCAAATCTCACAAAAATGGATTACGTAATAGCTCCTCAGATTGTCCTATTTGATCCATGTTGAAATTTAATCCTAGCTTTCCTAGAGGCATTGGCCTCACTAGAATTATCAATAATTTCATCAAGATCATCAAAAATCCATTGTGTGTGATTCTGAATGAATGTCTCCAAGTATTTAGGGTGTGTCCAAGAAAACTTCTGCTTAACCACATTTGTATCTGATCTATACCAATATGGACTGCAAAATAGATAACCTTTTCCAATGTTTTGGCCATGTAACTCGTCTAAAGAGGACTAATTATAGAATAATTAGGAAGACAACATCTTTAGTCGATGCAAAGTGTTTGAAATTGGCAATGTACTCTATTGGAACATGAATTTCATAATTTGCTTCACAAATCTAATCCTTAGAAGCATATTGTGTTGGTGATTGAAGAACTTTAATACAAAATATAAAGCAAACAAACCCATCCTCATAAATAGTAACAATGTATTCTTGTCTTTCCAATAGTGAGCTGAAGTTTAGGTTTCTGGCCACTGATCTCTAGGACTTTTCGATCAATCCAGGCTACTTCAGAATCTTTCACCCATACGTGAGAACCAATAATAATGTTAATGGGAGCCGTCTGCATTGAGCCAAAAGATGCCAATGTCAGTCATGAATGAATGACTTCTTAACTCATTTAAGAGATATCAAAACATAATCTTGACTAGCAAGCATGCCAATAACTTGTTAACCCTGCATTGAAGCCCTGTCACAAGAATTTCTAGATAAGCCACAAGAATACGATACGACAATACACAAACGAGTAACACAAGTGTGTGATATCAACAAGGGGTGTTTCTTGAGCATTTCAGGCATGAACACTTCAAATATTCCAGCATGAAAACTTCTCCAAAAACAATTCCAATCATATTTGTAATAATGCACTCAAGACATTTTCCCATTCAAAATTTGCACCTAGTCTGGAGGACCTTATCAATAAAGATGGTTCTATGGGCTTATTTTTAAACAGTAGTGACCTTCAAAAGTGATTTTCTCAAGAATCTCTAAAAAGAAACATATTTTTTTTGTTTAAATAAAATAGAAAGAGATTTTCTTAGAGGTGAAACAAATTGCCGCACCATTTTCTGAGCATTTTCATGTTTTATCAAATTGTATATAATGGCATTGAAAGAAGGGAAACATATGAAAATTTGAAGGACCTTAACTCAATGACCTAAAGGAATATGGCTTAAAATAAGAAATGCAACACATGCAGACTTCTTTGAGTATCACAAGGTCTTTACAATATTGCGCATTTCCCAAACTTAATAGGAAATGGAGATCAAAGTATCATGGGTATCCAGTTGCAATTATCAGGTGATTATAGTTTGTGAGAAAAGAAACCGGTGCTTGTGTACATGGATGACTGTCATACTAACAAGCACTAAAATTATCAATACCTTGAAGTTAAACTTTGTGAGAATAAACTATATAGAACCTCCTGCTTTACTTGTAAATCAATCTCTGTTTTAGCTTCAGAAAGATAGTGTTGCATGCCTTTATGTTGATACCATTTTGTATCTTTAGCATTTATATAATAGTATTTCTTCATGAATAATGTTACATGTCCAAGAAATTCAATCACTAGAAGAAAACTATCCGATATTTTAAGCAGAGGTTTCTCATAAGCCAGCCACAGAAGTTTAAGTTCATGTTCACAATTCCATGCTTATTGGACCAAGCTTTTCTCCAGTTCCAGAAAAAACAAAAAAAGAGTCTTTAGTAAACAAAAAACAAATTTAAGATAAAATTGCAAGTGTAAATATTACTTAACAGATATATATTTTAAAATTATTCCTTAAGATACCCTCATTAAGGAAGTTTCAATGTCTAAAACTTAACGTTAATATTATTAGTAGAAATGCAAATATCATTGTAGAATGTGAAAAAAAAAATTCCATGCCTAAAAGTCATGGAAAAATGAATTCAAATGCCTCATCTTTCCACGAAGAAAGGACAACTAGAACAGAGAAACTTCACTCTTTTACCATGCTCTCATTTTCAACCAGTTTACTATGAAATTCTTGCAGTTCATGTTCAAATTCAGCAAAATAAATTTGGAAGGAACAAACACAAAAGTAGAGAAACTGCCTCCAAGATTTAAACAGAAATATCATATTACTATTCAAGGACAACTGTGTATTTAAAATGTCATCAGAACAAAGAACAAATGGTCAAGAATGAAAATCCAACACCAAATCCAAAAGATTCACAAACAAGGCCAATACAAGGAAATTTCAAAGAATACAATAAAAACAACTTCAAATAGAGAAAAGAACATTCCAATTAAGCTAAATATTAACTAATCAACAGCATTCAATAAAAATAGCAGGCAAAAGCTCACCTTGAAACCTACTCCAAACCTCTGGGCAATAAGTTCCTTGTTCTCTCTAGCAGCACATTTATGACCAAATGAGAGCATTCTTTCAATATTGGAATGTGTCATGCCACAACCATTTTCTACAATGGAAAGAAAATGGATATTTTTTCATCCTTCTTATGATACTCCATTTGAATCGATATGTCAAACCTGTTAAAAGAACTTCATGCAATCATCCTGAGCATCAAATCTCAAAAAAATGGATTACATAATAGCTCCTAGAATTCGCCTATTTGATCCATGTTGAAATTGAATCCTAGATTTCCCAGAGGCATTGGAATCCCTAGAATTATCAATAATTTCATGAAGAGAACCAAAATTCCATTGTGCGTGATCGTGACTGAATGTTTCCAACTATTCAGGGTGTGTCCAGGAAAACTTGTGCTTAACCACATTTTTGTTTAAAAGAATGCTTGTTATTGTGTCAAATAAATTAAAAAAACATTGATGTGCAAGCCAGTCACACCATGTGAGATCTATAATTTTTCAAATAAACATGATTTGCACCAAATAAATTTAAAATCACTAGTGTGTAACTCTACCATGTGCACAAAGTTATGTGCATAAATCTAATGCATGCACCAAGTAAGGTTAAAATGTTCTAAAAATATATTAACCATTTATTCAAAAAAATTGTTGAGTGTCCCATATATTTAACTTCACCAGTCTGTACACTTCCACACAGACCAAAGTAGGTTAAAAGGGTATTTAAAACCATAAATGATACAATCAATACCTAGAAATACATCATATTTCAGTATATTATGTGCACCAGTATATTTCAGTATATTTTAGTATAAATACATCATATTTCAATACATGTAAATATCTTAGTATAACAAGGTGTTTACAATATTGCAGCCACTGCCCAAACTTAATAGCAAACTGATATCAAAGTATCATGGGTAGTCAGTTGCAACTATTAGGTGATTATAGTTTGTCAGAAAAGAAACTGGTGCTTGTGTACATGGATGACTGTCACACTGCCAAGCACTAAATTATTGATACCTTTAAGTTGAACTTTGTGAGAATAAACTAAATAGAACCTCCAATTTTACTTGTAAATCAATCTCTATTTTAGCTTTAGAAAGATAGTGTGGCATGCCTTGATGTTGATACCAGTTTGTACCTTAACATTTATATACTAGAATTTCTTCATGAATAATGTTACATGTCCAAGAAAGTCAATCAGTGGAAGAAAACTATCCTAAATTCTAAGCAGAGGTTTCTCATAAGCCAAAGAAGTTGAAGTTCATGTTCACAATGCCATGCTTGTTGGATCAAGCTATTCTCCACTTCTAGAAAAATGAAAAAGACTCTTTAGTAAATGAGAAACAAATTTAAGATAAGATTGCAAGTGTCAATATCACTTAACATATACACATTTTAAAATTATGCCTTCAGATACCCCCATTAAGGAAGTTTCAATGTTTAAAACTCAATGCTAAGATCATTAGCAGAAATGAAAATATCATTTCAGAATGTGAAAAAAATAACTTTCATGCCTAAAAGTCATGGAAAATTGAATTAAAATGCCTCATCATTCCATGAAGAAAGGAAAACTAGAACATAAAAACTTCACTCTTTTACCATGCTCTTTTTTTCTTCCAATTTACTATCAAATTCATGTGGTTCGTGTTCAAATTCAGCAAAATAAATTTGGAAAGAACAAACAAAAAACTATAGAAACTGCTTCCAAGATTTAAACACAAATATCATATTATTATTCAGGAGAAATTTGTATTTAAAATTCCATCATATCAAACGGTCAAGAATGAAAATCCAACACCAAATCCAAAAGATTCACAAATAAGGTCAATACAAGGAAATTTCAAAGAATACAATAAAAACAACTTCAAAAAGAGAAAAGAACAATGCAGTTAATCTAAATATTAACTAATCAATGGAATTCAATAAAATAGAAGGAAAAATCTTATCTTGAAACCTACTCCAAGCCTCCCAATAAGTTCCTTGTTCTCTCTAGTAGGGCATTTATGACCAAATGAGAGCATTCTTTCAATATAAGAATGTATCATGCCACAACCAATATCTACAATGGCAAGCATAGGGATCCTTTTTCCATCCTTCTTATGATACTCCATTTGAATCGATATGTCAAACCTATTAAAAGCACTTCATGCAATCAGCCTGAGCATCAAATCTCACAAAAATGGACTACATAATAGCTCTTGGGATTCGCCTATTTGATCCATGTTGAAATTGAATGCTAGGTTTCCTAGAGGCATTGGCATCATGTCAAACCTGTTAAAAGAACTTCATGCAATCATCCTGAGCATCAAATCTCACAAAAGTGGATTACATAATAGCTCATGGGATTCACCTATTTAATCCATGTTGAAATTGAATCCTAGCTTTCCTAGAGGAATTGGAATCCCTAGATGTATCAATAATTTCATCAAGAGCACCAAAATCCATTGTGCATGATTGTGAATCAATGTCTCCAAGTATTCAAGGTGTGTCCGGGAAAACTTGTGCTTAACCAAATTTGTATATGATCTATAACAATATGGACTGCAAAATAGATATTTCTAGTGTTTTGGCCATGTAACTCATCTAAAGAGGGCTAATTACGGAATAATTAGGAAGACAACATATTTAGTTGATGCAAAGTGTTTGAAATCAGCAATGTATACCATTGGAACATGAATTTCATAATTTTCTTCACAAATCCGATCCTTAGAAGCATATTGTGTTGGTGATAGAAGAAATTTAATACAAAAGATAAAGCAAACAAACTCATCGTCATAAATAGTAACAATGTCGCGTTATCTTTCCAATAGTGAGCTAAAGTTTAGCTTTCTAGCCACAGATCTCTAATACTTCCCCATCAATCTAGGGTACTTCAGAATCTTCCACCCATATGTGAGATTGTTATTGTTATTTTCTAGAACTAGGCTTTTAAGGGTTAAAAAGAATTACTGTAAAACCCTACAGTTTATGAAATAAATCCTTGTTTATATTTACAGCATTAATAACTCTATTTTCAAAATAGGATAAGGAAATATTATAGGACTTACAGTTATAAGTTTGATACTAGCTTATTAAAGTAACAAATTTCTAAATAACTTTTACAGTTTTTGCTTCTAGTTTTTAGTTAAAAGAATACTTAGGGTTTTAGTGCAGACTACTCGAAACTAGGGTATTGTTGACTTTCAGTCATTTTTTGTATTTTTGTAATATAAAAGGATTATAAAAGAATCCTTTGGTCCATGATAAAACGCACACTAGACTGTAATGTTAATGTTTATAAAAAAATTTACTATTTCCTTTTCACATGTTTCCCTTAAATATTAGTTTACTTACTTTACTTATGTTAACTATAATATCTATATTTTTATCAGTTGAAATAATAATAATACTTACTATTTCTTTTATACCTATTTTCCTATTTAGTTAGCTACACTAAATAAATCAGACAATACATAACACTGCTATTTAGTGTGATTCATAAACATTGAAGTAAAATCTATCTAGTGTTTACATTCAAATAAAGGAATCATTTCATTACCTAAGAAATCCAACTATGCTAGAGTACGACCTGAGTTTAGGTGTGGAAAAACACAGCTTGGAGATTTTAATTCTATCTGTTTCACTATTTACATAATTATTTATATTTCTACTCTAATTTATAATTGTAATGAATCTAACATTACTCGGTTACTTTTCATTCATAAACCCTAAACATTAACATGCCTATAGTAAATAAACTAAGAATTATTTAACTGAAGACAAATAAAGAAAATAGAACCTGTTGAGTACAAGATGACAACAGCTTAAGGAGGCCATTCCTCCTAACCAAACTCCTGGAGAGTGCTCAAACAACGCTTCCTCGGGACCCACGAGCTTGTTCCTGGTCTTCTTGGCTGAGAACTGGGTGGAGAATGCAACTATAAGACCTCCGCCACCTGACTGGTCCAATTACCTCAGTAATAAAAATCTGCTCTTAGCAGTATGATCTTCATCTTAGAAGCTTCAACTACATCAATCTCAGCAGTTGTCCCCTCAAACACACTCCAGACTCCCCTCCATTGAATTTCTCTTGAGTAAATTCATTCACCCTAAATGATCACTTCTCTAGAATGAGCAGCCTCGACTCTCTTCAATGGGAAATTTTATAGAGATGCTTAGGTATTTTGGGTCAGTTTTCATTAAATGAGCCACTTTCTCTGATTCCACTTTCTTGGGGAATCATGACCACAAATATAAGGAAGTTGCCACCTGCAACAGTTGGAAGTGGTTTGGGGATGCTTCCACTTGTCAGTTTGCTCTCCACCCAGTCTCCTCCACCAATTAACCAGTAAACACTCTTTTAACAGATTCCCTAAGCTGTTGTCTCTTCATTTATTTATTTATAAATAAAATATTCTAAATTTACATTAAATATTCTTGACCCCACTGGGTCATCAATTACAACTTAGCATAAAATTTAACATAATGTTCCTCAAATATTATAAAATTGTTTTTGCAAATTGGGGCATGTGACATACACACCCCCTTAAATTATAACATTGTCCGTGATGTTATTTATTCCTCATCATTAGAGTTTCCCTGAAATAGAGTTGGATATGCATCCCTCAGATGAATTTCCAATTCCCAGGTCGCTTCTTCTGAACTAAGGTGCTTCCATTGCACCTTCACTTGACCAATGGTGCAGTTTCGAAGTGAGATCTCCCTCTGCTCAAGGATACAGTCTGGTTCCACTAGAAAATATCCTTCGGGTTCCACTTGCACATTATTCTAGTTAATAACATGAGTAGCATCATGCACATATTTCTTTATCACAGAAATATGAAAAACATTGTGAACTCTTAAATTTGGTGGTAAAGCTAACTGATAGGCTACCTGTCCAATCATGGACAGTATTTCGAAAGGACCACAATAACGAGGTGATAGTTTGGCACAACTAGCCAACCTCATAGAACTCTTTTTGGGTCTCACCTTGATGAAAACATGTTCACCTACCTGGAACTCCTTTGGAGTTCGTTTAAGGTCTGCTTGACTTTTTTGTCGATCTTGCGCAATTTTTCAGATTACCTTGTACCTAGTTTACAATTACTTCCATTTCTTTCAATAATTCAGGTCCTAATACTAACCTATCCACCGGATTACTCCAAGAGATGAGAGTGTTACATTTCCTTCAATACAGAATTTGGAAAGGACTATATCTAGATGAAGCTTGATAATTATTATTGTAAGCAAATTCTACCAGGTGTAAATAATCTTCCCAGTTACCTGGCTGTTCCTTTACATACATTCTTAGTAGATCTTCCAGTACCTAATTTACTCTTTTATTCTATCCATTAGTTTGAGGATAGAAGGAGGTACTAAAATTTAATGTGGTATTTAATCCTTTAAACAGAGATCTCCAAAATTTATCTATAATTTTAGGGTCATGGTCTATAATTATGACCTTTGGTATCCCATGCAGTCGAAAAAATTGTTTTAAGAAAATATCAGCTATATTTGTAGCTTTATAAGTAGTTTTTACAGGTATAAAATGGGACGCTTTACTCAATTTTTCAACCACTACCATTATAGAGTCATTTAAGTTATGATTTTTAGGCAGTCCAGTAACAAAATCAAGGATAATTATCTCCCATTTCCAGCTAGGAATGGGAAAAGGCTAAAGTAGCCTAGCTGGATGCTAATGTTTAGTTTTTACTTGCTGACATTCAAAGCATATAGCAATATATTCTTCCAGCTCAGTCTTCATGTTTGCCAAGAAATAATATTTTCTTAGCATGGTTATAGTTTTCTGGTAACCCGGATGCCCTGAATAAGGAGTTTTATGGATTTTGTCTAAAATTAATAACTTAATCTTAGGTACATTAGGTGCATATATTCTTTCTTTATATAGTAATATTCATTTTTCATTCAAGCTGTACCATGTACTTAAACTTTCTATTAGATTTTATTTTTCTTTTGCTTGTAACTTTAGGTAATTTTCATCTTGTTCTAACCTTGAGTTAAGCTGTTCTTCTAAATCTGTTGTATAAATGGTGATAGCTGCTGTAATATTCAGCTTTACATTTCTACTTAATGCATCAACAACTTTATTTTCTTTCCCTTTGATGTGTTGAATTTCAAAATCATATTCACTTAGAAAATCTAGCCACCTAGCTTTCCTACCATTCACGTTAGGTTGATCTAACATATATTTTAATCCCTTATTATCCGTCATTAAGATAAATTTTATTCCAATTAGATGATGATGCCACATATTTAAAGCATGTATGACAGCAGCTAATTCCAAGTCATAGGTTGCATAATTCTTTTCATGAATCTTCAATTTCCTAGACTAATAAGCAATGACATGTCCTTCCTTAGTCAATACTCCACCTAAGTCGTCATTGCAGGCATTAGTACATACTGGAAAATATTTATTTGGATCAAAAATTCTTAAAATTAGTGCACCAGTTAATAAGTTTTTTATCTTTTTAAAACTATCTTCGCACTCCTGATTCCAATCAAATTTCTTTCCCTTTTTCTGCAAAGAGGTTATCGGATTTGTCATTCTTGAAAACCCTTCAATGAACCTCTGGTAATAATCGATAATCCTCATGAATGATCGGACATTGGTTACGTCTTTAGGAACTGGCTAATCTTTGATTTCCTTTATCTTTTTGGGATCCACTGAAATTCCTTGTTTACTCACCACATGACCTAAGTACTGGATTTTATCCTTAAAGAAGTCACACTAACTAAATTTGCAAAGAGTTGATGTTCTCGCAACTCTTGCAAGACAATTTTCAAATGTTCTTTATGCTCTTCTTCAGATTTCGAATAAATTAATATGTCGCCAATAAACACAACCACAAATTTATCCAGATATTTGTGCATTACATTATTCATTAGACACATAAAAACAGTTGGAGCGTTAGTAAACCGAAATGGCATGACAACAAAATCGTAATGTCCATATCAATTCCTAAAAGTTGTTTTAAAGATGTCTTCATCTTTAATTCTAACTTGGTGATATCCAGACCATAAGTCAATCTTTGAAAATACCTTGGCTCCATGTAGTTGATCAAATAGATCATCTATGCGAGGTAATGGGTATCTGTTCTTGATAGTCATCTTATTTAATTAGCGATAATCTATGCATAGTTGTAGAGTTTCGTCATTTTTCTTAACAAAGATGACATGTGCCCCCCAGGGAGACACACTAGGTCGAATATAATTCTTGTCAACAAGTTATTTTAAATGTGACTTAAGTAAATTTAATTCAATTATATTCATCTGATAAGGGGCCTTAGAGCTGGGCACTGTACCAAGTACCAGCTCAATGGTAAAATCTAATTCCCTCTTCGGAGGTAGTCCCATAATTTCTTCCAGAAAGACATCTGTATATTCCTTTAGAATTGGTATATCCTCCTATTTTAATTTATCTACGTTGTTTAGGTTTTCTTCATTGGTTACTGTTACTGCATAAGCCTTACAACCTTTCCTAACAAATCTCTTAAGCTGCATAGTAGAAATATGTCTTACGGTTGTTTTCCTAGGGATTCCCTTTACTCTTATTAATTTTCCATCATTATTTATACATGTAAAGGTTTTATCAAAGAAATTCAAGACCATCCTATGCTGCTCTAACCAATCCATACCAATTAATATGTCGTATGAACCTAAAGGTAGTACATTGAGCTTAACAAAAGTTTCAAATTGATCCACAATTACTGCACAATTCTTTACAAAACTAATTACCTTTCTCTTTGCACTACTAGCTAAATGAACTAACCAAGAACTTGTAAACTTTTTAACTGGAAGTTTACACTTTTCTACCAAGTTAGGATACTATTATTTCTTAAACTAGCTCCTGGATCAATTAAAATATATATGGGTGTTTGATTTATCTTACCTTCCACTTCCACCATGGAAGTTTGATAGCCTGCTTCCTGATTCTCCAAAGCTGCATCGATTCTGGGCATAGTCCTCGCTAAATCACCAACAGTAATCTCCTCCTATATTGCATGGATATTGCTGACGAACTTTTTCCGATTGGGACATACTGAGGCATAATATGGACCATTGCATTCCCAACACTTTATGGGTTCTTTTTGTTTAAATTTCTTTGTGT
This sequence comes from Pseudotsuga menziesii, assembly GCA_001517045.1. NCBI lineage: Eukaryota > Viridiplantae > Streptophyta > Pinopsida > Pinales > Pinaceae > Pseudotsuga > Pseudotsuga menziesii. Next base: position 8,956 of record LPNX010937094.1, on the reverse strand, counting down.
AATTACTATGATTGTTAGTAGACTCTTTATTATTTTGATTGTTCTGATTGGTCTGTGAATTACTCTTATTCCCCTAGAAATTCTTATTAGAAAAAAATTTGGTGTTATTATTTTTAGAATTCCGATTAGGCAGAAAAACTCTTTCTTCTTTTGATCAAAATTATTATTCCTTTTGGCCTTCCAGTTGGCCATACTCTCCTTTTTACGATTTTGTTCATAACATAAATTCATTTTCCTCATGGCTTCTTCCAGGGTTTTCGAATTGTCATACTCAATCCTATCCTTTATGTGATAAGGTAAACAACTGAGAAACTGCTGTACCTTCGGTTTCTCATCCACAATGTATGGCACATACCTAAGCAGACTTAAAAACTTAATGTTCAATTATTTCATATTCATTGTACCTAATTTTAGCTCATAGAATTCTTTAGCCCTTTCTTCATAGTACTGTTCAGATAAAAATTTCTTTTTGAAGTATTTCTTGAATATACTCCAATTTATGTTCTTCTCTCTTGTACCTTTCACTCTTTTTAAGTCTTGCCACCATATATCATCTTTCCCTATACGATTATAAATAGCCATCCTAGCCTTTAATTGGTTAGAATAGTTATAAAACTAAAAGTACTTCTTCATCCTGGATAACTAGGATTCTGCTTCTTCCCCCTTTTTAGTTTCTCCATTAAATGTTGGCAGCATGATCTTCTTAAACTCCCCAGAGATTTCTTCATAAGGTTTATATTTTCTTTTCCTAGTATGGTCGTTATCCTCACTACTGTCACTAGTATAATGAGAGTTACATTGATCACCATATACTTCAGAAGATGAGCTACTTTCATTTTTAATCTGTTTAGTCTTTTTATACTTATGCCGATAACTTATATATTCTGAATCAGCTCTTTTACCCTTTCCCTCAGTATGAAATCTTTCTATTAAGATCTGATTCAACTCCTCTTGAGCTCTCATAATCCTCTCATCTTCTTTCTTAACAGATTCCATTTCTGATTTTAATTCTTTTATTGTTTGTAATAGTTCGAAAGAATTAGTGGTTATATATTCTTGTATAGGTTCTCTTTGTAGATGATATTGTTCAGTATAAGGAGATTCCTCTTCCACATATTCTTCCAATATTTCCATACCTGTCATTAACTCAGAAACAAATTTCTCTGTGCATATCATTCAAAGAAAACAACATCAGCATAATCATTTAAATTTACTGTTCCATATAAGCAAGTTGAGCTTCATCAAGGCCTAGTGTTTGAACCTTATGGTCTGATACCACCTGTAATAACCCAAAATTTCATAAAAATTTAAAATTTTTGAAGTGACATAAAATGTCTTAAATCGCAGTTTAGTAACTACTAGCGGTTAGCGGAAAATGAAACAGTTGAACAAATTTTAAGGTTTAGCTTCAAATACATAAAAAAACTAATACAACTTTAATTTTTATAAGTTATAGAAAGAGGAATTGCATTTAGTTGCTGCTAGTTGTTCTGATGATTTACTTTTGTCAAGTAGGTGAGAAACCATGCTTGAAATTGGGGCGTTCTGCTAACTCAAATGGACTGCTAGTTCTTACAGGTTCAGCAAGTAAGCGTATGATCAAGCAGGAGTTTATTTTAAATTATGCCGAGAAGTACTTCTTTAGCATGTTAATGATGCTAGTATCTAAATTGATTATTACGCTGCAAGTCTCTGATGAGGCAAGGTAAATTCCTTTCACTGTTTTCAATCTATGACAATATGTATATTTAAGCCATAATGACTTTTATCCTTAACATAATTAATTCTATTTACAATAATGATTTCTTCCAAGGTTTCTTTCTGTCGTAAGATGATTATCTTTTATAAATTATAGTACCTAGTGAATTATAGATTTCCACAGTGAGCATAGAACTCATAATCTTGGTGTATCATTACTCCAACTGTTTCGTGATCTTACTGCTATTTTATGTTTATAACTCAAGTCTACTACTATTAAAGTATGAACATAACCTTCTGTTTTTCATTGGTAAAGTTTACAATGAGTTATTAGCTTTTTTTTATATGAGAAACTCTTGTAATAAGGTTTTTTTTCAGTCTCCTTGAAGACTCCTTCATTTATCAGCATTGATTTTTTATGTGGGGAAGTTAAAGGATTTTCTAGTTTATAAAATAAATCATAATAACATTATATCAATACTCTATTTTTCCTTTACTAGCCATGAAACAATACCAAACTTGTTTGATTTGTTGCAATTATGATTATCTTCTTACATAGCTAGTAGACAAGCTCTAATTTTAATCTCTAGATTATAACCATGATACAAATGTTATTTGCAATATTACAAAACTCTATTGATTTATGATTTAACAATATCAAGCTATACCCATCATCCTAACTTATAACCTAAGGTAGTTGTATCTACCTATCAACTACTATATGTTATCGAAACTAATGACAATATACATTATAAGATTTGCTCCTATAATATACTAATTCGCAGAGTTGGCTTAAGGGTTTCCTTGGTTTAGTGCATTCGAGCTAGGTGACTATTTCTTCCAGCTCCAATTTCTTCTTGTTCACAAGTATACACTTTTTCCTTTCCCGAAATTCCTTTTGTCAAATTATTTACTAAGATAGGGTTTTAGTAATTTATGACTCAGAGTTTTAAATATTGTTTGGGTTATAAACTTGCAGGCTCCCGCTAACAGTTCCAGGCTTTGTGTGGAATGCAAGCTCGTGCAAACTACTCGAAACTAGGGTATTGTTGACTTTCACTAATTTTTTGTAATTTTATAATATAAAAGGATTATAAAAGAATCCTTTGGTCCTAGATAAAACGCACACTAGACTGCAATGTTAATGTTTATAAACAGTTTTACTATTTCCTTTTCACATGTTCTTCTTAAATATTAGTTTACTTAGTTTACTTCTGTTAACTATAATATCTATATTTTAATCAGTTGATATAATAATAATACTTACTGTTTCTTTTATACCTATTTTCCTATTTAGTCAACTACAGTAAATAAAGCAGACAATACATAACACTGCTATTTTGTGTAATTCATAAACATTGAAGTAAAATCTATCTACTGTTTACATTCAAATAAAAGAATCATTTCATTAACTAAGAAATCCAACTGTGCTAGAGTACAACCTGAGTTCAGGTGTGGAAAAATACAGCTTGGAGATTTTAATTCTATCTATTTCACTATTTACATAATCATTTCTATTTCTACTATAATCTAAAATTCTACTGAATCTAACATTACTTAGTTACTTTTCATTCATAAACCCTAAACATTAACATTCCCATAGTAGATAAACTAAGAATTATTTAACTGAAGACAAATAAAGAAAATAGAACATGTTGAGGACAAGATGACAACAACTTATGGAGGTTGTTCCTCCCAACCAAACTCCTGGAGAGCACTCAAAAAACGTTTCCTCAGGACCCCCGAGCTTGTTCCTGGTCTTCTTGGCTTAGAACTGGGTGGAGAATCCAACTATAATACCTCTACCACTTGACTGGTCCAATTACCTTAGTAATAAAAATTTCCTCTCAGTAGTATGGTCTTCACCTTAGAAGCTACAACTAGATCAATCTCAGCAGTTATCCCCTCAAACACACTCTAGACTCCCCTCCATTGAATTTCTCTTGAGTAAATTCATTCACCTTGAATGATCACTTCTCTAGAATGAGCAACCTCAACTCTCTTCAATCGGAAATTTTATAGAGATTCCTAGGTCTTCTAGGTCAGTTTTCATTAAATGAGCCACCTGCTCTGATTCAACTTTCTTGGGGAATCATGACCACAAATATAAGGAATTTTCCACCTGCAACAGTTGGAAGTGGTTTGAGGATTGTTAACACCCAAAAATGGTTAACTACCTCATCTACCCCATTACATGGCTCATTTGTCCACTTTCCTACCATATCTCCATCAAAAACCCATAAAACCATCTAAAAGGTCACCAAAAAGCTTAAAATGCCTCCAAAAGGCTATAAAATCCTTTTTTTCCTCCAAAAATATCCAAAAAGGAATAAAAATATAAAATAATGAGGAAAATGAAAAGAGGAAACCCTAAACAGCTAAAACCCTAAAAAGCTGACCTAAACCACATGGTTTTATAAATAAGTGATGGAGACCCATTATTCAACATCCATCATCATAAGTATCCTACCTCTGCCAAAATTGTTCCTGAAACCCTAGCTTACCATTAAGCTACTTTCACCATTGAGAACTCTTTTTGGCCCATTTCCACCATCGGAGAAAGAGGAGAAGAATCTTGGAGCTCGAAGCCACCGACATCGGACCAGCGCAACGGACTTCACCAACCTTCACACCGGAGGTAACATCAATAAAGATTATTATTTATTATTTACTGTTTTTGTTTCATGTTATTTAATCTTCACCGTATTGCTTCATGAATGTCTAGATTAGCTTTTATTTCCGTTTCACATTATTTAATTCATATATCATTGAAATGCTACTAAGGAATCCATATTCCTTAGTAGGTGCTCATTCGCACAAGCTAGGGCTAAAACCCTAGCAACAATTTTGGCGACTCCGCTGTCTTTTTTAATTTAATTTTTCCGTACTGTACTTTCGGCTGTCGTTTTCTGCTGCCGAAAACCGCACTTTTTTCTTCCGCAGTCGCGGCCCGACCGCGCATTTCCGGCCCTAACTTGCGACCAGCCCGCCGCTGTCGGCCATTTTCCTGCGTCCTGGACGCGTCTTTGAACTTTCCCAGTTGCGCCCCAACCGCGCTTTTTCAGCCCACAGCCGCGCTTCGACCGCAGCTGTCAGCCAGAAACCCACGATCTAGACCGCACCTGTTCACTCCAAACTCGTGGTCCGACCGCCACTGTAGCAAAAAACTGGCGATCTGCGCGCGACTGTTGCCTTCAAACCCGCGGTCCCACCGCGCGAGTCCGCCCCATACCCACGGTCCGCGAACTTTTTTTTTCCCTTGTTTCCGCGCCGAAAGCCAGCCACTTTGCCTCCATTTTTCCTGCACTTGCACAGCCACCTGTTCCACTTGCAGCCCTACCGCCATTTCTGTCCCTTGTTTACAGAATTGTTTAAAAAATTTTAGCATTATTTATTTCAGAAAAAATTCGCATGGTAAAATTTATGTTTTTTTAAAGTTTTTCATACATTATTATTGTTATTGAGCAACTATTTTGGATTCATAACCTCACAAGCACACAATCTGTCCCCTAATTCAAGTGAGACCTAAAATCTGCTTAACTCAACCAACACTATAACCTCATTTGAGGAACACAAAAGAATTTTGTAGTTAGGTAGGATCGGGGGGATAGGCTTCCAATAACACCCCTCGGTTATTTACACATGAGACATAGTTGTTGTCCATTAGGGAACCAAAATCCCTTAGTATTTTTTGACACGGTCACAACCGGTTTATCAGAGGGCCTCTCCCTTAGGAGGGTTGAAGTCGTGAGATTGGTTCCAAAAGTCTGAGTGGAATACCGAAATCCATTCAGTAACTGAAGGGCTACCTTTCACAGTTCTCGGAATACCCCTGTATAGAGATTATTGCGGTAAAAGGACCAAGCGGCAGATTTACCTTTCTGGACGTGTCATGAACGGGGTATCTTAGTTGCCATACTTCTAGGTTTGCGTACCTGGTGTCCCTCCCGGTAGGGGGATACTTTATCCATTTGACTTTCCTATTTATATTGTCTGACTTGGATTTCATCACCTTGCAGAGGATATACTTAGTTGAGTCATAATACTATTATTTAGGTGTTTGCATGCTCCCTTACCTCCTCTGGGTCTAGTGAGTCCACCGATTTTTTCTTTTTTAGGAAACCGACTGCTTATTGGTATTCTGACCACTTTGTTGACACTCCGCCTATTGTAGCATGCAGTTACACTAGGTGTTTTGAGTTGTTTTTTGGCCTGAGTGCCTTATTTTTTGAGCTCTCCTTCTGCACACACGGTTGCATTAGGGTTTTTGAGTTGTTTTTTCGACACCACAACCCACATATTTGAAACCACTTGTCATCATTGACTCTCCGAGACATTCTCGTCGCCTCAGAGGCGAGCCCCCACAGCACGGTTCACTTGACACCACCCGTCATCACTATAGATCTCGAGCCTTGTCACTCGACTCCACTCTTCAGCGGCATAGGACTCCGTCACCAGATTCCGAGAACACTCTTTACACTGCCCCCACTAGCCCCATGGCTGGCGTGAATCCTAATCCCTTCATTATAGGGACCACCGGCGGTACATCCGCCTCTATACCAGTTACCACACCCATCATGGGTATGCCCTCCACGGGAGGCCCATCTACCATTCCCCTCACCGTACCTATTCCCAAGGCAGGAATACCCATACCCACTCCATTAGTAACTCCTACCGCCCTTGGTGGCGCAGGACCTTCTCATACCACCGTAGTTCCCCCACTTAGGGGTAACCTCCCTAACATGACCCCTCCACCTGGGGGCATGGGCCCCAACGTGGTCCAACCCACTACCGTGCCACACCCTTCATCCAGTTTGCCATACATGGCTAGCCTCAACCTTCCTGATCTAGCCAGATTAACCAACGACCCCCTCCGACACAACCCTGCGTGGCCTCACATGCCTACCAAACTCCCCTCTGACATCCCTAAGTTTGAGGGTAAGGCAGGTGAGGACCCACATAACCATATCATGTCTTTCCATCTATGGTGTTCCTCCAATTCCATAGTAGACGACTCCATTCGCCTCCGTTTATTACAGCGCACTTTCACTGGCTCGGCTGCCAAATGGTATATCGAGCAACCCCACAGAACCCACACCACCTTTACGTCCCTGGCCTCAACCTTCCTCCAGTTCTTCCAGTTACCTGTTCGCTATGACGCAGGCATCGAGATCCTCCTATCATGCAGATAGAACACGGCCACCCATATCACTGACCACATCCATGAATGGCGACGACGCCGTAGCCTATGCAAAATCAAGCTAGATGACCGGATCTTCCTAGATTGGTTCCTCAAGTCCCTCCTTCCGCTCATTGCTAAGGATGTAGCAGCCAAAAGACCCCAGTCGGAGGAAGAGGCTATCCTTAAAGCCCAGCAGTTCGATCTCATTTACGCCCAGTCGGGTTATCTTTACACCATCATACCGGACGCCCCTCGAGGCGATCCCCCACATCACGATGCGCCAGGGGCATCCCATGCTGCCGATGGCATCATTGGCTGCCTCTCTTCACAGCCTCAGCCCTTTTCCATAGCCCATCCTACTCCTGGACCTGAACTTTCACGGGCTACACCACAGTCCGGAGCAACCAACTCGTACGCTCACATGCCCCATCAACACCATAACCATGGACCCTCATGTCCACCTTAGTGTTTCAGAAATATGACTTCCGCTTACCCCTCCCCGGTCACACCTCAGCCATACTATCACCAGCAGGCTGCACCAGCTCTTGCGCTACCACAATCCCAACCTCATTATTATCAGCCACAGCCAGCCCCTGCGGCAAACCCACAACCCGCTCCACAGCACTATCAACAACCCCCTCAAGTAGCCACGCCAGTGCAACCTCCACCTCCATATTATCCACCGCAGCCTGCTCCCGCACCTGCGCAAACTCAGAATCCACCTACTACCCAAGGGCAGGTTTACGCCCAAGAAAACCCGCCGCAAAACCAGAACAACCAACGCAACCAGGGCCAACAAAACCGCGGCAGAGGCCGTAACCGTGGGAACAACCAATAGACCGAGCAAGCTGGTCAACACCCTAATCCCCCCGCTAACCATATCGCGGCCCCTCCCAACCAAAACCCTGATCGCCTGCCCAAGCAGGCTAAAAACCCTAATTTGTGAACCAACTTTCCTTGTTCTATTTGCGGGGTCTATGGCCACTACACACATTTTTGTCCACTTATGGAGCGAGTTCAACAACTTTTGGCTGCTGATAGATTACGCCCAGGACAGGCGGCTCCTCAAGCACCACCCAATCCCCCACAACCTCAGCAGCCACCTTTGGTGCTACAAAACCCCTTACCAAACCAAGGCTTAGTGAACATTGAACCATTGGCTCCCCCTCAAGCTACTGCGCCTATCCAACAAATCACTTACGCAGTGCCTGATCAACCCCCGTCTGACTCAGGTACCCACCATCTGTTGATGATGTCCTCCGATGAGGTCAACCTCCAGACCCGGTGGAACCAATATGGCTCCACCCCGGAAGCACCACCCGCCAATAACCCCACTAACGCTCATCCCACCGATCAGCCGTTACGTATACATCCACCTCCACTAGATGGAACTCCCAAAGCACCCCGTTTCCCACTTCGCCGTATCAATAACAACCCCAATGCGCGGGCTGCGTCAAACTACAACATCATAGACGATTTAGCCCAATCTCCCACAGCCATGTCTGCGTTAGAAGTCTTAAGAAATTGCCCTTCGCAGCGTAAGTCTTTACTCTCATCCATTGGGGCTATCGATCCACATGATTCGCAGTTAATGGCATATGATTTGGACCAATCCGAACCCCGTCTGCCCTCCAATTTATCATTCCAAGTTTCTGTCTCCATCCGGAATTTTGTCGTCCATCGATGCATTATTGATGAAGGTGCCTCTACATGTGTCATGCCCATCTCCATCTGGCAGAAAATGGGATCCCCCCCTCTCCAACCGTCCTCCACTGCGTTGCGAGCCTACGACGACCGTTCAGCTCAACCACAAGGCCTATTAACCAATGTCCCCATCCAGCTGGCTGGTAAAATGGTCCTAATAAAAATCGAGGTTATCAATGCCCAGCTTGACTACAACCTTTTACTTGGTCACATCTACATGTATGCTATGCGGGCAGTTGCTTCTACCGTTTTTCGCATCATGATGTTCCCTCTTGAGGGACGCGTGGTCAAAGTTGACCAACTCACGTACCACGATCCCAAGGCCGCCGCGACACCCGAAAATGTTCTCCCCATGATTGAACAAACTATCTC
>LPNX010937093.1:0-19213 GCA_001517045.1 Pseudotsuga menziesii | reverse complement strand
AGAGGGAAAAGGGAGAGGCAGGGGAAGAGGAGGCTTAGGTGGAGGTGACAATGGGGGAGGGAGGGAGGACGATGATAGAGATGCGGAAGCGAAGGGGGAGGAGAATTAAAATGAAGAGGAAGCGGGGAGAAGGTGGGGGTGAAGCAGAGGATGAGGAGGAGGAGCAAGAGATAGAGGAGGAGTTGAAGGAGGTGGTGGAGCTAGACAAGGAAGGGGAGGGTGATGGGGAGGAGGAGGTGGAGAATGTGGAGGTGCTGAAGGGGGAGGGGTTGGATGAGGAGGAGGAGGAGGAGAAGGTTATAGAGGGGGATGAAGAGGAGGACGAGGGGGAGGGAGAAGGAGTAGGGGGAGGGGGAGGAGGAGGAGAGGTGCAACAACCCCGTAATACTAATGCATGAAATACGATAAATGAAAATTTTATGAGGCTATGCAATATCGATTAACTAATAGATGGTTTGAAGACATGTGAAAGGTCCTTCTTTTTAAAAACAGTTTAAACAAAATTGAATTATGTTCCAACTATATTTTCAAATAGCTTATAAACCCTTTCAAAGAAACTTACTATTTATTTCATTACAAAGTATGAAATCCACGATTAAGTAAAATATCCAAAAGTACACCAACATAATGAATCCAAAAATACTCTTAACACAGTAAAGCTTATATATATATGGGTTCCGAACTTATAACCTTTTATTTACAATTCTTCTCATCTTAACCATTCATTCAAGAAATTAATGTCTACTTTCATAACCACACTTTCTCATATTCATATGCATCCACCAAATAAGTTCATGAGCCTAATACTTTATGTTCTCTATTAAGATTTCATGTGACAACATATTCATATACTAATTCCACACACACACACACACACACACACACACACACACACACACATATATATATATATATCATGGTCCATAATATGTCAACACACTTTTACTATTTCATTTTAATGAATATAGGTACCTAAATTATAAAACAATGCTTTATAAAATACTTCATAAATCATATATTATTCAATTTCATGAAATAGTTTATATCCACCATACTAGCACTCTTTATTATATATATCTTTCAATTTAATGTACTTCTCTAATGTCCACTTAATGGTGACCCATATTTTTGTGAAATGTTTGTGTACATATACCAATGAACTTTTAAATGTGATACGTAATTATATAAGGTGCTCAAATCACACACGTGGATGCATATTTACTGCTACTTCACTGAATTTAACACAGATTTAGCTTGGTAAAATAAAAAAAATTATACTTTATTTAATCGTGTAAATGCAATAGTTACATTAACTTGCCTACTCGGCAAATAAATTACAAATCCCAGTCGCGAGTTCTAAATACCATAATGTCCATGGATCAAAACGTAGATCACAGGTGACTGAATTCCAAATCCTAGTGGCTAGTTATAACTACCACACCATCCATGGTTCAAAACATAGATCACAGGTGACTAAACGCCGCAACAAGATTGAAGGAAAACACATGATTTTTACTATCAGTGTAAACCTCATGGCCATCGATCTGGCCAAACTGGGAGTTTAACATGCATACAAGATCTAGATATAGACAGAGGTTTCACAAGTATACCAAGATTAATTTAGAAGTAAAACATAGTCACATGAGATGTAAATCGTAGTAAAAAAAACATGGGAGATTAGATCAGATCAACATCCTCCATCTTCAAAACACATATAAAATTTAACATCAACAGAGATTTGGGATTTGAATTTTTTTTGCTTTAGAACATAATTCTATATATCCAAATAAAATTGAAGAGATTGAAAAGGCATACAAGAGGTTTAATGCATACCTTGTCAGCAAATTTGTATCAATCAATTAAATGCAGACTCCAGGTTAAACCATATACCAGTGATTAGATCATATTGCTTTTGAACATCAATCATTTTTTTCAGATCAAAAGAAAGGGAAAATTATACACAGACAAAAATCGGTCACACACCAACAATCAAAAGCAGGGAAAATCATCCACACGCAGACCATAAGGAATCATACCCGCCCAAAGCCGAATCGAAAAGATTCATCAAAAGAAAACAAACATTGGATTGTCAAGGGACTAACATAGATATTCTCCAGATCCAAAACACAGGAAGGAAAATTAAATACAACAGAGGGATTTTCCAAAACTAGAATCGAAGACATTGATAAATTCTGGATCAAACTATTGAGATCGGTAATTGTTTTATAATAATAAAAAAATTTCTTGCAGCAGATAAAAACATAAACGCATAGGATGAATGAATTGCAGAGTCGTATCTATAAAACGCGGAAACGTTGCAATAGCCCATTTATGTTTCATTCATTGGTAAGAAAAAACCATAACTTAAGCTGAAGTATATGAGAAAACAAATCATATCTACTTACTTGAATCCAGGGAAAAAAACACTTGGAGAACCAACTCCTGGAAGCAACTCAATGGTTTTATCCACTCCACCCCCAAGCTGGATCACCAAAAATGCCCCAGAATAGCAAGTAACTTCCTCGTGGCACTCAATCCTTGAGTCCGTAACAATTTTTCGCAATGGACTTATAACATAGAAAAACAATCAACACCTGCATGTAACATCATTTTCCCCATGCACAATACGACGTCCTGTGCTATTCTAGTGCACTCTTTTATATATCTTTTGCCTAGGTCTTATGCCACCCTAATCAAATCTCTAATCAAATCCTTAAATCCCTATGATTTAGGATATTATCTGGATATTGAACTTTGGATTGGATTTGATTGGTATAAATCACTCTAGATTGCTTACATATGTTCCTTGGTGCCATGGTTGGTGTACCCTCATGTAGTTGATTTCTCAAAGTGTCATTTTCTTTATTAAATAAATAAATAAAAAGGTTTGTTGTGCAAATGTCATTTCATTTTTTGAGTTTCATAACTCATTACATAATAACAATAAGTTTCAAAACATGAAAATAGAAGCAATGTCATCGGGTATTACATTTCTTCCCCCCTTATTCTTAACACCATCCTTGGTGTTATTTTTATTTTGAGCTCCCTTGCTCATTCCAGAACATGGAGGGATATGCTTCTCGCATTTTATCCTCCATTTCCCAAGTTGCCTCTCCAGGGCTGAAGTGCTTCAATTGCACTTTTATTTGAATGATGGCTCGATTCCGAAGCATATGTTCCCTCCTGTCTAGGATGCAAAAAGGTTCGGTCTGGAACTCGCCCTCGAGTTCTACCTAAATCACATTCCAGTCAATTATAAGAGTAGTATCATGCAAATATTTTTTTAACAATGAAACATGAAATACATCATCTACTTTTATATTAGTTGGAAGTGAAAGCTGATAGGCTACTTGTCCTATATTAGCTAACACTTCAAAAGGTCCACAATACCTTGGTTCAACTTTGGAACATCTTCCCAAACTCAAAGAACTCTTATTTGACTTTACCTTTAGATATAGGTGATCACCAAACATAGTACATTAAATGAAGTACATTGAAACTAATACTAAAATGGGCAGTGTGGGCCTCCCATACAAACCATTTTTTAAGTAGAGCATTTTGTTGAAAACAGATGATGGATATATCAAAATTTTGAGCAAGCTCCGCCTTTCCATCCCATAGTTACGATATTATGATTTTTAAGAAGTAGTGGGATAAAAGATGACAAACCCATGATAGTTTAGAAAAAGACAAATTTTTTATTGAATTAAAGGCCTAATTATGCAAGGCATTTAAAGGAACATGAGTTTCGAATAGGTTATAGATAAATATATGATAGGAATGAAAATGCAGAGGAATGATAGTTGTAATAATAAATATTAGATAAGTTAAGAAATTTCTTACTTTTGATGTTAAAAGTAAGTTAAGTAGATAAATTCAATTTTATTTTTTAAATTTTTTTCTGAGGTTTGGTAGGAATTTTGTCAAACATTATGGTTCCATATTTGCATGTGATTGATTAGAACTTTGACCATTGAATTTTCTTTTAGATTTTATTCAATTTTAAGAAGACCTAGAAATTCAAATAAATGTATAAATTATCAAAAAAACTTTCTCTTATGAAAAAAATATGTTTATCCTCATTTTAGGGCTATCTATTTAATGATTTTTTGATTAGGAGAAAGTAGAGGACCCCTCATGATGACTCTCAAGCCCATTTTAGGAATTCACAAACAAGGACATAGTTCCCAAACAACCTTGGGAGTCCATATAGGATTAATGTTAGTTTGCCTCTTTTTAGGTGGTGAGGAAATTACCTCCTAAACATCTACATATAATTGAAATGGTTAAGTGCATTTCATTTTTTATAATATTTTAATTAGTAAAAAAATGGGATATTTCTAATATTTTGGATTGGGCCTAAAACTTTTTGTTACTAACATTCTAGAGATCGAGTTTGAATAATATATTTATTAAAGTGTGGATTTTTTATTCAATATAGTTCTTAGTCTATGCAATGATGTTAAGTAAATGTAACACTATGTAGTGTATAAGATTACATATGAAGAATGTTAATGTGATGTAACCTATTATGCTACATGTAGAGAGAACGTGTGATTATTTATATTTGGACAATAACTCCCATCATCTCCTAGTTGAGTTGGGTCTTATCCTTCTTTTAGTGGTGAAAAACTAAGTTATGTCCTCCAACGAAATGGGGTCTTATCCTTCTTATCATAGTGAATAACAAGGATACTTCCTATAATTGAGTGGGGCCCATGATCCTTCATGCATAGAAGAAGAAAATGATTAGGTTATATTTGCAAAAATAGAAAATGCGTAAGAGAGGAAATTGTGTTCTAACCTAACACATTTAAGAAAAATGTTAAGTCAAGATTGTGTTGGGCATAAATATGACGATTGGTGTTGTAATAGGGATCACTGTTTTGCAGTGTGATTCTATGAATATGGGTCTCGTTAATATGGTCATTACAAGAAAAAAACACTAATGCAAACCATAAAAAAACACTAATGAAAATGAGCACATTTTCATTACTAGAAGTGATTCATAGTATTTTGACAAAGGTCTTAGCATGTTGAAGAATTTCTAGTTTTGTTAAGAACAATGAAGCATTCCTTCTCTTTAGGAAACAACAACATTTTGCACAAATTTTTCATCATTTGTTTAGAAATTAACAACTTGGTTTCCATAAAATTATCTATGGATACACATTTATGTTGATTTAAATAAATTTATTTTTGACAAAGTTGTGTTGAGATCAAATCTTGGACACAAGCATTCAATTAATGAAAACATATCGTTTCATTATAGGCAATTTTTTCAATGTGTTCATGTCATGGCTTCTAGCTTGATGACTATGACCTCATAGTATTCTAAGTGGAAGAATAGTAAACCCACATGGTATAAAGTCTCCACATAAATAGTTCATCATTGTGTCAACTTAATGTAGTATTAAAAAAAATGATTGAGTAGTTTTGATGCAATTCTCATGTTCTATTTGTAGCTGAGAATTGCACTAAAAATTCATTACCATTATGCTATAGGGGTTCAACCACGCTTCCTTTTGAAGAGTAAGTTGATATCACAAGTGAGGCATGCGTTTGTTAGTTTGGAATTCAAGAAGGAATCATTTGATTGAAAATAAAATTAATGCAAACCAAGACATGATCACAACTATAAGGAGTGATCCATAGTATTAGACAAACACAAGTTTCCAATAAGGGAAACCTTTGTTTATGGAGAACTTTTACATTTTTATGGAACCATGACATCTAGAGTTTAATATTTACATGAAGTACTTCATGAAAGTGTTGATATGTGTAAGAATTATTGGCATTCCTTTAGAAAATTGGGGCATCACTTATCTTTCTGTCATCATCAACACTCTGGGTAAAGTTGTCTATACACTAACAACTTGGTTTCAAAGACATATCCATGGATGTATATTTATGCTCATTTAAGTAAATGTATTTTTGACTAAATTGTGATGAAAAAAGGGTTTGGAAAGAAACACTCGATTAATGAAAATATAACATTTCGCTATAGGCAATATTTTGAGCATGTCCATGTGGTGGCTTCTTGCTCAAGAACTATGGCCTCATATCCTTCTAGGTGGAAAGGCTACACATCACTAGTTGATTACAGTCCCAACCTGCATTGAGAAGAAATGAATGAGTTGTTTCAACAAATTCTCATGTTCTATTTGTTCTTGAAAATTGCACCAAAACCTTGATATAGTTATGCATTAAGGTGCAAATACCCTTTCCAAAGGAGAATCTTAAGTTGCAAACAATACAAACACCAATCCTACATAGTTTTTGGAGAAAGCCCCACACCAAAGGGGATGTGAATATACCTTACTATTACATATGGATGAACAAAGGTCAAAGCAAGAGGGATCTAAATAGGAGACCCATCAATACCAATCAACCAATAATCAGTGTTATGATCACTAATCGTAGCCCAAGATGCATTGCGAGACAAGAAACCCTTACAGCTAGATACCAAGTTTTGGTCCACTTGAAAAGACAAAAAAAAATCATGTGCAATGTGATTATTAGCCATCTCATAACCATCTCTAATTGACATTCTTTGAATCTTCCCTTGTAATAGGGTAGCATCAAGAAAATAACGAAGAGCGTCAAAAGTTAAAACAGAGAGATGAGGTGCCAGGGTGTATCCTTGTCTATATGACCAATGCAAAAGAATACTTGGATAAAGCAAGTATCGGATTGCAAGAAAAGATGAGACACAAAAGAATAAGGTGTTGTACAATAAAAGACGAGACACAAGGTGTTGATAATCCTTCGAAGACAAATCCCAACATGCCAACAAATCTATAATAAAGGACCGATCAATTATGATATCTATGAGAGGGTTTATCAAAATCATAGGGTTTGAGTATAGTGACACTTGGCTTGCCACTACTTTGTCAAAAATCAACTATTAGTTACTTTGACATGGTGTAGAAGTGACCGACACTTCACCTTGTACTTACAATATAATGGGGGAGTACTCTATTAATATTCTCATATAAGTGTTATGGATAGGATTTCTCATATAAGTGTTATGGATAGGATTTCTAAGTCAATTTTACTGAACCAACGGGAAGGGAAAAAAATAATCTACATGCAGCAGAGTAATTAAGAGGCCCCCCATGCGCATGAATTTATTGTTTGCCCTGGTGCCTGTTTGACTCCGCCATGCCCCATCCATATGCCTCCATGCCCATGCCCACCGTATGTATACGAGGCATACGATGTGCCGGGCCATGCCAGTACCGTTTCGACGGTAGCTTGCAGATGTAGATCGTATCCAGCAGCAATCAAACATTAAATTCGGATCTTACTGAAACCCCGCTGCCGGATTTTGTAAATCTAATCACATATCTGAGTGGGGCGGCAACCAATGCAACCAATTAATTGGATGTGCTTTTACCTAATCGCCTATACCCTAATTGCAATACTCTTGCGGTCTCTTACTCTACGAAGATGTTACAGAAGACGCTAGGACTCCACACTAGAAGACGTTGCGGTGGCGGTGTGCTCAATTGCACAGGTGCGGGACAGCCTCTTGCAACACTCGCTGAATATACGAAGCAAGCTTTGGGTCAGTGGCTGGGGATTCCACACCAGAAGACGTTGCGGAAGCGGTGTGCTAAAATGCATAGGCACGGGACAGCCTCCTATAACGCTCGCTGAATATACGAAGCAAGATTTGGGTCATTTCTTTTTTTAATCAGCCTCTGCATACAATAGGATCGAAATTTGACAGAAATCTGAGTTATTTTTGTTCAAATGGATATTGAAGTTGAAAATTTTGACATTCTTTTGAAAATTTTGAAGTTATTTTTAGGTTCTTTTTAGAATTTGTAGACTACTTCATGTAAGCGAAGTGATGTCCTTTTAGGTCACCAGTCTAGAAGCTATATTGGAGCGCAGAAGCGTTGCCTCCATCTCGACATATACCTAAACAAGCAACTCTGTACAGTCCTTTCCCATGTAGGCTTCCACCAAACTTCCCACAAAGCTCTTCACCCATTGGATTTCACCCACCCGACCATATTTGGGTTGTTAATATACTCTTCAAAATCTTCCTCAAACATTCTCGACACACCTCGCAGAGTTGCAGGCTCTCGATCTGAAAAGCACCACACTTTTCTACTAAACTGTCTATGCTCATCTACATTTGGAAAAATACAATGGAAGATTGAATGAGTCTCTCAAATCTATGCTGATAATCCCCGGATTTATTGAACAATGTTGTTATATTTTTTTTTAATGGCAGCACAAGGGCTAACGGACCGCGACTCCTTCTCCGCGATGAGGCTCGTCGTTGATCCAATATCTGGGTGTTTTAGGAAGGAGAGCCTAAAGGTTCGAATGGTTAGTGATTTTTACATAACTTAACATCTTTAAACTGTTGTTTTAGAAAATCATAATTATTATGTTAGTGATTTTTATTTATAATTATTTGAATTTAAATATAATAATTATGTAAGTTATATTTTTTTATTATTAAAATTATATTTTTAATATATAAATGTATGTTCGACACTTTAAACTTATTGTATTAAAATGTTATAATATTAACCAATGATATCTCTTTAATTTACCGAACTATCTAAAAATATATATATTTAATTGAAAAAATGCAAATTATAACGTATTTATAATACTGCTTGCTTATTTATAATGATGGATATTCTCGATTTGTTAACCAGGTAAATAACTTCAATGCAAGCAAAACACACAATGTTCGTCAATATGGGAAATCTAGGCCCGTGATTGTTGCTTTACCAGAAACAGTTCGTTAGACCGTTGTGATGGATTATGATTTGCAAGTATTTGTATCGTATATATTCTCTCCTTCCTCTCTCATTTTCATATGAGATATTACTTTACTGTAGAGATATTGGGAAAAATAAAATATTCACACAAGGGATATAAAACCAACCATAACGCGCTTTTACATTAATGGGAACCAAATGTAAATGGAAAAAGTACTTCATCATGACAACAACGTCTTTTACAAATATAGTATTGGTATGGTACTGGTCAATATTTCTTTTACAAACCAAATTTATTCTCATCGCACTACCTGAATTACATTAACTTCTATAACCTAGGGAAGCAGGATGGACAGCTCGCCCAAATCAAGGAAGGTGTCAAAATATGAGCAATTAAATTCCTTAGAATGCGGGAATTCCTGATTAATCAAATTACAATAATAAGATGAACTATTTTCCTGCACTATTATACTTTGAATGAGAGAAGGGGAGGGAAACTGGTGATGATCATATGTTCCATTGTTGGTATTGATTATCATGTTGTTTGGTTGAAGAACATTAATCTCTTCCAATCGATCCTGTTGATAATCTTCCAAGAAATCCTCTACCAATAATTGGGACCATGATTTGGAGGTATCTATTTCTTGAACATCATTATCTGCTGCTTTCAAGCATACTTCTTCTTGATTAATACCATCATGGGTATCCTGTACTACATGATCATATTTATATATATCCGCTACTGACCTTCCAGAGTATCTGAGAGCCTTTGTTTTCAAGGGTAGAGTTTCAGGCATGTCCCTTGATCTTTTCTTGATCTTTTCTTGAAATGTAGGCTCAAAACATGAACTGTTTCGACATTTTATCATTCTATCAATATATGGTTGATACCCTTACTTTACCAACGATCAACAACAATAAGGTTACACCTAGTAAGGGTATTCACATTGTATTAATCGGTCTCGACGGTATATCAACGCATTCTATCAACCTAACAGTGCATAACAGAGTGTACATATTGAAGGAACAAAGCCTACATATCCATTCTATCAACCTAATAGTGCATAACAGAGCCTACATATCCATTCTATCAACCTAACAGTGCATAACAGAGCCTACATGCTGAAAGAATGGAGCCTGATATAACCTGATAGATTTATCTTAAATTTGAATAGATTTATCTTAAATTTGAATCTAATTAGAGCCTAATATAACCCCTATAGATTTATGCATATGCAGATTTATTAAGCTATACTTAAATAGATTTATGCATATGCAGATTTATTAAGCTATACTTAAATAGATTTATGCATATGCAGACATATCCATTCTATCAACCTAACAGTGCATAACAGAGCCTACATGCTGAAAGAACAGAGCCTGATATAACCTAATAGATTTATCTTAAATTTGAATAGATTTATCTTAAATTTGAATCTAATTAGAGCCTAATATAACCCCTATAGATTTATGCATATGCAGATTTATTAAGCTATACTTAAATAGATTTATTCATATGCATATTTATTAAGCTATACATTAATAGATATAGATTTATGAAGTTGAATAATTTATATGTGCACTCAGTTTAGATAAGTTTAATTGGTATTACCATTTAAATATTAAATTATAAACTTTGAAAGAACATCATCGTCCAAATATAATGTGTATAATGTTATTCTATTGAATCTTCTTAAAAAACTAGTAATATTTTTTTTACGAGAAATTGATAATACTTCAAATAGGGTATAAATTAGATATGTCCTACATGATTATGTTTTCTAGTCACTACAAAAAAATAGTGTAGTTTCTTTTAATATTTGTTTATAAATTCATTGAACTTAGATGCAAATGATTGAACACTTCATAGAGATTTAAATATAACTCATTTGCTTATCTTTTTTTTGGTTTTCAAGTAATTGATAAATATGTTTTTGTTTATTTGTTATGATAATTTGAACTGATTTCTAACATTATAGGTATTTACTTATTCATTTACAAGGAATTGAGAAAATGGAACAAAATAAACATCAATGGGATGTAGTTATGAAAGGCACTAAACATGTTTTTTACTGTTTAATTGGTTATTATGCCGGCACCTTTACTTGGTTAAAATTATGTGGCCTCAATCACCATCAGACTATCATGCATAATCTCCCTCCGATTCCCCAACATCCAAGAGGGAGACAAAGAAATGAAAATGCTAAACGCACATCAAAATCACCTAGTAAGATCCAAAGACAGAACCAAAAGTTCCAATACAATGTAGATGCAAGGTTGTGTCATGCACGCAAGCAGGCATATGCAAGATTTGTCATTGAATAAATTCTTTCTGCTGTAAGTATTTATTGGAATTATTGTGTGTGTGTGTGTCTTGATAACATGAATTTATTACTAAATTTATTGATTTTTTTGTCTGCAGTCAGTTGCTACAGTTGATGAACTAAATGATGCCTCAAGACATAAAATTAGTGAAAAAATGCATCGTTGGGAGCAAAGCCTACCTCGTAGGCGTAAAGACATAGCAAAGCACATAGAAATTGCTTTGCAACAAAAAGGAACAGTAGGGATTTTTAATGGCATAGAATAAGAAGAGCTAAATGGGCATAGTCTTGGCATAAACTCTGGGGAAACTAGTATCAACAATGACTACACAGTTCAGTCTTTTTTCTTATTTGCATGCATTTAATTTGAAGAAATTTTAAGATAGATGATATTTATAGTTATTATTAGTTGTATACTAATATCCCATTGTTATTGATATGCATAGCCTAATCAACATAATCCTCTCGAGAGATCTCCATACAGTATGGTTGCTAAATATAGATCCAACAACTTGGAAACCCAAGGAACAACAAGTTGTGAACCCTTGCGGCGTTCACTTAGATTTCAAGGGATATTGATGGAAGTATGTTTGGTTTCCATACTTACCTACATCACAACAACATTAGCATATCAATTCTTATATTAGAAATTTTATAACGATAAGACGAAGACTAGATTTTCTAATTTTCAAACTTTCTTTTGTTATTTTTCATTATATAAAGTTATTTTTTATTTATACATTATTTCTTATTTATGGTGCATGTTTTTGTTTCTGAAGCCATTACAACCATTTGAAACCTCAAAACATGGTTATAGTTTTGGGAAGAATGTGAATGAAACTGATCAAGTATGTATTTGTATTTTTTTTTAGTTATTAACTTTTAGATTTAATTTGGTTTGAGTTGCGTACTTATATATATTTTTGATGTTCTATCTAGAATCAAGAATATACATCTCCCCAAAGCCCTTTTCATACAATAGATGGTGAGCATGGGACACCTCTATCAGAAATTCATGAAAAAACACATTCTCTTCAAGCATTACAACGTTCTCCTCGATTTCAAGGAAATTTAGGAGGTAAGTTCTATACCCTATACCATGTCTCATAATAGCATTTATATATAATTGATATTATTTAGTATATCTAGTTTTTCAATGCATTTCGTCTCCATATTTTCATTATATTATTACCGATATTCATGTTTATTGACTATGTTGTAACTTTTTGCAGAAGCCAAAAATGGAGAATGATTATGGTATGGTGAAAAGAACGAAAATTACACCAAAAGACTTGAAAGCATGTGGGTTCAAGTCTCGAAAACAATACATTGAGCATATATTCTCGACAAGTATTGCTCCCACTAAACCCACTAGGTTTGCCACTTTGAAGTCTAAAACAATGCACCATGCTTAGGTAACTTGGCTAAAAGTTAAAGTCTTTAATTAATGTTTTGTATAAATGTTGGTTTCCTAGTTTTGTAATGAATATTACCTTTTTGAACTATCACTAAATGTATTCTCAGTAGAGACTGGTGAATTAGAGACTTGTCCTTTTATCATATTGAAAAATTGCATGTGCATTTCATCTTATCATCTTATGAATAATACTATTTAAAAGAGTTGCATATGAAGTTTACAATTTAATAAAATTGTGGAAAATAAAATTCTATAATATTAATAACATATAATAAAATTAAAATAATTCTATAATCTAATAGTTATCCAAATTAATGTTATAAATTAAATTAAATTTTCGATTATTTTGAATTCTAATGTGTTTAACAGCTTCAATTTATTGTTAACAATTTGATGTAATGTTGAGAGTATAATGTTAGGGGTGGCAGGCGCAGGGGGGATTCTCTTGAATCCCGGAGGATATGTAGAACAAACTTTCACGTGGGGGATGGGTAACATAACTAATAATGAAGCTCAGTGGCTGGCTCTTGTCCAGGGCCTTCATATTCTAAATGCTAAGAAGCTTTGCAAGGTCTTCATATTTGGAGACTCTAGGAACGTCATTTACAAATTGATTAATGGATACCCTACTGGAGCTGTCAAGTGTCATCGCCTATTTGAAAAATCCAAGCTTCTCATGTCTAGTACCTACGAGGCTTTCCACATTCTTCTGCATAATAATACAGCAACAGACAGTATGGCTAATGCGGGAGCCTCTCTCCCACAAGGTCATTACAGCCAGGATGGAAACCATCCCACCCTCAAATTTATTCCTTAAATGCAGTGTTGGAAGCTCCCTTTCTGTCCTCTCAATATTAGAAATCTCTTAATAAATAATTCAACCCCCTATTTCAATGAAATCCATATAGTCCCCCCTCCTCTTCCTCCTTTTTTCTTCTCCACTCTCCACTCTTTGCCTTCCTCCCCTTATCCCTCTGTCCCATCCCCCCTTCATCCTTCCCCCCCTCTCCTTTCTCTTATCCCTCCCTCCACATTTCTCCCCCCCGCTCCATTTCTCTTTCTCATAGCTGGCCTCCGTTCCCTCCACGGTGGCGCCATGCATTTACTCCTTGGTCCTGTCAGCTCCTTTCCCTTGGCCGTGTGGTCTCTATCCTGTCTTCTCATCTCCTTGCACTCTACAGGAATTAATAAATTCAGGCCTTGGGTTAATTGTTATTGTCCCTCACACGCTTGTTCTATTTCTGCCCATTTTCTTATGCCACCTCATTGCAGCGCCATGCATCTCTACTCTGCTCCAGTCCTCTCTGGTTCTTCTGAAGCTGTGCGCATGTTTTTGAATGTGGTGATAGGTATTGAAGGAGGGAGGCTGCAGGGCATCCCATGGAAAACTCTCACTCTCACTCACTCCTTTGTGAAGGAGAGGCTTTCTCTCGTAGCCTTCTCCAATTGCCATTGTAATTATCCCTCTGTGTCCTAGTCTATCGGCCCTGGTTTGGGCTTAAAGTCCATGCATTCTGGAAATCTGAGACTAGTCCTAGGTTGCCTCTGCACTGGGTGGCAGGAAGGTGCCATAGGAACTTTGGCTTACTCTGAAAGGAACGGGGGTACTATATTGGAGTAGGATCTTTTAGTTCTGAGACGTTTTCTTAGTTTTCCCTCGGCTGAAATTCCTGATAGTGCCTTTGCTTCTCGTCCCTTGCACAGTCAGTTTGCTTGCATTAAGATCTGCGCGGAAGTTGAAAGCATGGCACAAGATGGAGACAACGTAGGAATAATGGACATCAAGAAGAATCTACGACGCTTATACGATATGGTTGCAATTGGAGTCATGGAAAACAAGGAAATAGCGCGGGAAATCAAAAGCATGGGAGAAACAGTGACTTATACTTCATTACAAATCAGCAACCATGACTCCCAGATTGACGACAACGAAAGTAACCTGCGAGAGATGATGGGTAAAGTAGACAGGATCCAGGAAGATCTTGAATGACTGATCACCATGAATTAGGGGAGCCGTGTGAATGGAGAAACTGCAGAAGTGCAACACCCAATGGAGGAAGAATTAGTAGTGCAGCCCAGGTACTTCAGAGGCAACCCTTAATCTGTCTTTTCTTATTCCGGATATATCTTTTTCTGTCTCTTTTTATGTAAACAGTATATAAGGGTATATACTACCTGAGACATTAGTTATTTTGGTAGAGTTTTGAATGTAGTTTTTTGGAAAATTCTTAGGTTAAGCCTACTGTGCACCAATTTTGAACTGTAGGATTACCTTTCCTTGCTACTGCTGTAATGAATGGTTGTGCACAACCTGTTTTATAAAATCCTCTTTTCAGTTTTTGTTAAAAAGAAAATGTTGAGAGTATAATGTTCTTTCAAATTTGTGAATGTAATTGGCCAATATAATAAGCTCACATGTAACTTTAGCTACAAAGAATAACTATTGTGGAGCATCCATATTGTGGAGGAAAACTTATTTTTGTTAGGGGTGATGTAGGTGAGAGAATTTGTGAGGAAAACTTTTTTTGTTTTGTTAGAGGTGAAAGTAACATAAAAATATGTACAAATAGAATAATTAAAATACATGATGAGATAGAAGTTTTACAAAATATATCTAGAGACAGATTTGAAAATAAACTAGAAAACAAAGAAATAATTTCTATTATAGACTAGTTTATATAATTCAATGCAATATATTAGTTAAAAAATACATGTGTGTATTATGATTACGATGTTTGAAATAATAATACCATCCCAACATAGAGTTTGATTTTTAAAATGGTTTCATTATCAATTCCATATTAATTCCTTCATTAAACTAAATAAGAGTGATGAATGTTGTATAAGATTAATATCGATAAAGGAGTTCACATTTTGTATTGTTTTAAGTTGTTTTATTGTACTATAATATGTATGACAAAATCTTTTAATATATCATAATTGTGTTCTCAAAATTACTATATACAAAATTAATTTAACATTAAATCAATGCAAACCACACCTTTAAGTCAACATTAAATAAGTGCAAATCACATCCTTAAGTCAAAATGAATTATGGGCCCTATGCAAGGATTCTAGTCCTAGAAGAAACTCAATGTTGGATTCCTTACTTTTAAATAATAAAAAATACAATACTTTTGAGTATACAATGAGCAATCCACAGGTGAAATCCAAAACTACTAACTACACACATATTCTTTCTCTACTAATGAAATTTAAGATAAATAAATAAAAGAAACCAAAAATAAATATTTCAAAACAAAAACAAAAATATGACAAAGTATACATCAAAATTATGTATAATTGAATTAATATTTTTTTTTGAAAAAGATGTAAACATTATAGTAACAAGAGCCACATGGTGGCAATGTCCTTGACATTGCCACATGTTTTTGCGAGATGGGAAAATATATGCGATGGGAAGAGTAAGAAGGCACATTGCAAGAGAATTCATGTGCATTAAACTCTGAAAGCAAGGGAAAGAAAATTCTACAGTTGGGCATTGAAAAACATGCACCAATTGTGACACTACAATGATATTTGCAAAATAACATCATGAGTAGGACTGACATCAACTGACACCAATCAAAACGTAACAAATTTGCATTATTTGAAAAAATCATATAAATTATTTTTTTGAACTATACACAAACCACCCAAGACTATTAGCTTAGAAAAAATTTATACTCTATAAGCAAATTAATAGGGAGTGAACGATTTTTATATATCCATGGATGACATAATAATATGCTTTTAAATAAAAGTGGTTTTAAGACTTATAATGTAAATTATTGATAGCGTGCCTTCACCTTATTTTCATTTGGTTTGTGATGAAACTATGTTTATTTTACCACTCTTTATTTTTTCATCTATTTTTGAACTAACAAAATTCTAAATAATAGCTGTCAAACTTGTATAATATAAGTGTTTTGGGTTTTGAAAAAAATGAACTAAAATGAATCTATTTAAATTGTAGAAAAAATAAAATTTAGGAAAACAAATTCACAAGATTCCGACCAAAAACCAAAAAAGTAAAAACATTATTGTCTCCGTAAGGAAGAATGCGCATATATGGAAGCGCGCTTCCGTATATGCATAGCCTTCCATATATGCGTATTTAAGGAATCCAAAATGTGAATATACGGAAGCTCACTTCTGTTTATGCACATGCTTCCTTCCGTATATGCGCATTTTGGATTTCGTAAATGCGCATATACGGAGGCCAAAATGCACATATACGAGCTTCTGTATATGTGCATATATGGAAGCTCGCTTCCGTTTATGCACATGGTGCCTTCCGTATATGCACATTTTGGATTTCGTAAATGCGCATATACGGAGGGAAGAATGCACATATATGAGCTTCCGTATATGCGCATATACGGAAGCTCGCTTCCGTTTATGTGCATTCTGCCTTCAGTATATGCGCATTTTGGATTTCGTAAATGTGCATATACGGAGGGTCACATATACGAGCTTCCATATATGTGCATATACGGAAGCTTGCTTCCGTTTATGCGCATGCTGCCTTCCGTATATGCGCATTTTGGATTTCGTAAATGCGCATATACGGAGGGCTGAATGCACATATATGAGCTTCCGTATATGCGCATATACGGAAGCTCGCTTTTGCTTATGCGCATGCTACCTTCCATATATGTGCATTTTGGATTTCGTAAATGCGCATATACGAAGGGCAGAATGCACATATACGAGCTTCTGTATATGCGCATATACGGAAGCAAGCTTCGGTTTATGCGCATTCTGCCTTCCGTATATGCACATTTTGGATTTCGTAAATGCGCATATACGGAGGGCAGAATGCACATGTACGAGCTTCCGTATATGCGCATATACGGAAGCTCGCTTCCATTTATGTGCATGCTGCCTTCTGTATATGCAAATTTTGGATTTCGTAAATGCGCATATACGGAGGGTAGAATGCACATATAGGAGCTTCCGTATATGCACATTTTGGATTTCGTAAATGTGCATATACGGAGGGCAGAATGCACATATACGTGCTTCCATATATGCGCATATACGGAAGCTCGCTTCCATTTATGTGCATGCTACCTTTCGTATATGCGCATTTTGGATTTCGTAAATGCGCATATATGGAGGGCAGAATGCACATATACGAGCTTCCGTATATGCGCATATACGGAAGCTCACTTCCATTTATGCGCATGCTGCCTTCCGTATATGTGCATTTTGGATTTCATAAATGCGAACATACGGAGGGAAGAATGCACATATATGAGCTTCCGTATATGTGCATATACGGAAGCTCGCTTCCATTTATGCACATGCTGCCTTCCATATATGCGCATTTTGGATTTCGTAAATGCGCATATACGAAGGGCAAAATGCACATATACAAGCTTCCGTGTATGCGCATATATGGAATCTTTCTTCCATTTATGCACATTCTTCCTTCCATATATGTGCATTTTGGATTTTGTAAATGCGCATATACGGAGGGCAGAATGCACATATACGAGCTTCCGTATATGTGCATATACGGAAGCTCGCTTCCATTTATACGCACGCTTCCTTCCGTATATGCACATTTTGGATTTCGTAAATGCGCATATACGGAGGGCAGAATGCACATATACGAGCTTCCATATATGCGCATATACCGAAGCTCACTTCCATTTATGCGCATGCTTCCTTCCGTATATGCGCATTTTGGATTTCGTAAATACGTATATACATAGGGAAGAATGCACATATATGAGCTTCCGTATATGTGCATATACGGAAGCTCACTTCCATTTATGCGCATGCTGCCTTCCATATATGCGCATTTTGGATTTCGTAAATGTGCATATACGGAGGGCAGAATGCACATATACGAGGGGAATAATATACGAAGGGAAGAATGCACATATGCACATATACGAAGGGAAGAATGCGCATTTTGGATTTCGTATATGCACATATACGAAGGGCAGAATGCACATATACAGAAGCTCGCTTTCGTGCTTCTGTATATGCGCATGTTCGCTTCTGTATACATGCATATATGGAAACCAAAATGCACATATACGAAAGTTATCTTCCGTATATGTGCATATACGGAAGCCAAATGTTTTATTTTGAATCATTGCAAATGTTTCAATCCACAAAGTAGATAAAAGGCATAAAGATAATACATCTCCACAAAGTTTGCAACAAACAATAGTTCATGAGCATTCAACATATCCATTATGACGATAAGTAAGTGAATTAATTCAAGTATTGAAACCCATTTTATTGAGAATATCATGGCCTTTATTACATATATTTCCCTCATGGTCTTCATACTCGTATATTAAAATTGTCATCGCTTCCTGTATAGAGACAAAAAAAACCATCGAATTTAGAATACATAGATATTAAATAATGTACAAACATGCATCATTACACTATGTAATACATATATTAACCATTAATATAGTGAAAAAATAAACAATGTTTAAAACTAAGAATTTTAATTTGGCATTATTTCATGGTTTTAGTAAATAGAAGACATAATAGAAATTCAAAAAGGCATCACTATAATTTTTACCAAATGCTTTAACGTTATTTACCCTTGAGGATAACTCATAAGTTCAAGTATGGAATTAATTGGATTGTTTGTATATTTGAACTCGTTGGCATGTCTGGATCATCAATATGTTTGGATGCCTCACGTGTAACAATATAAAATTCACCATCATATACAATATGATTGC
>LPNX010937077.1:348194-359759 GCA_001517045.1 Pseudotsuga menziesii | reverse complement strand
AAGAAAGAGATAGTACTAATAACTGATGAGGAGGATAACTCTGAGGCAACAAGACCAAAATTGCCTCAGAGAAGGATCCAAACTCGAAGCCTAAAGAAGAAAGAAAAATAGTATCAAAAGCAGGATCAGCTCTTTACCACTTATCAGAGAAAGTCAAGAAAATACAAGCAAGTTCAGAGCCAATCAGCATTGGAGGATGAGGAACAGGTACAAACCTTGGGGAGTCCAAGAGAAGATCTAGCAGCTGAAACAGTACAGGATATCTCAAATCCTGATGAGATAGTTAGGAAAACCAAGAAGATTAACCTCTTCTTTGACCAGCAGGAAAAAGACAAGCAGTTCAAACAAGAATTGCCCAAAGATTCAAATTCTCTCTTCTCAGAACAGCAGGCTATGGAAGAGGAGAAGGAGCATGAAGAATTTGGTGAGGATGCAACTTCTGAACAGCTCCTAATAAAGAAGAAGAAAAAGAAAGCTTCCAAGAACAGCAAGAAGATCAAAAGACTGAAACCTGAGCTAAAAGAACTTAAACAACAGAATGAGAAATTAAAGGAAACTAATTGGAATCTAAAGGTTCAGAGGACACGTATCACCAAGCAGGCCTATAGATGGTACAAACAGAGGAAAGTTTACAAGGCTAAATATGAAAGGATGAGGATTCTCTATGCATCCCGGGCATCAACAGATGCCTCCTCACAGACTGAAGACTAAATGCAGGATAATCAGTAGTAAATTTTGGTTTTGAACAGGGTCAAAGTTTTTGGCATGAGGACATGCTGTGGTTTCTTCTTGGGGGAGATGTTGGGCACTGTTTTTTACCCCTTTTTGCCTCTTATATAACCCTCATTTCCTTCATAAAACCTCCATTTTGACTAAGAGCTTTAAAGTTCATCTATAAACCATGGTTAAAAAGGTATTATGTCATTTGCTTATTAATAAATTGAGTTTTGTAATTTTTTAGGCATTTTAACTAGGATTTTTGCTTAGACTACGGGATGTACTAACTTCCCGCAATTCCTCCAAGGTTGAGTAATTACAGGACAGCTAGGAGGGAAACGGAAGATCAAGAATGGATCCTTAATGTCCACAGATGGACGAACATCTAACAGTCAGATGAAGTAGCCTGTGCAGGTGGCGAGTCAAGCAGAGTCAAATGTGGCCACCCGTTCTGCATTTCACATAAAAGAAGGAGCAAACACTGATCTCGTGGAACCCCACGATCCTGAAGAAGATCTCGCAGCCTCTAGCATTAATTAGCAGCAGGATTATAGCAGTTTCAGTTTAGTTTAGAATTTGTATAAATCTATTCCAAAATATTGAAGTTGGGCATCACGATTTTTGAAAGAGAAACGCATTGTGTTTTCAATTTGTGGGATCTTTGTGTAAACGCTCTCGTTGGTGAATGATTATCAAACTTTAGTTCTGTAATTTCTTTCCTGTGTGTGGAGTGAAGCTTTGGAGGGCCCCCATTGTTGAGCTCTCGCACGTTTTTCATTTGCCGGTGTAAAAATCAATGAATGCAGCGATTTCCCTTCTGTGCAAGCGTTGAGTACATTGGTATGGTTTCTTTGTAGTTTCCAGTTCATAAATTGCAGCATAGGTTCAGTTCATCTCTTCATTGATTCTATTTGATGCTCTGTTTCTTCCCTTTACAGTTCAAATTATAAATTTCATTGTGCTGCATACCACCCACGATTTTGATAAACTCTGTTTTATTTAATGGTTAAGACTGAATGCGTTGAAGGAAAATCAAGATTTAATTCATTATATATTGTTGAGAATCCAAATGAGTAATGGTAAAGAACATATACAGATTATGAAGAATGTCTTGTAAGAGAAATTAATTAGTGAATGTGTCTTCAGCGCTGGTAGAACTCTGTGATTTGAGCTTAGGTTTTAGATTTGTTATTGTTGTTCTTTTCTTTACTTCAGTCTTTTATGTTTTCACAAAACCAACTACTGTATGTTTAAGGAAACAATGAAAGCAGCCTTGTAAGAGGATTTTGTCTCTGTGAGCTACAGTATCTCAGTTTCTGTCAGTAGATTTATTTTCAGTTAGCTAAATTCCAACTGAGTTCAGCTTCTCTGTCCTAAACTTGGATGTGTCTCAAAGTTCACAAACCCGGATTGATTTTAAATTCAAAGTTCTGATTAACACTGATAGATCAGAGCCCAACATGGAGTCAGTCCAAGTCATGAGATTTGAATCACTCCTAGAACATTTAAATTCTCTCTATTGTTTCACCAATGTATTTCATACAGGTTAATGATTATTCAATTATTGTTATGATGTCAAATTGTTGCCTCTTGTCTAAATAATTTCACCATGATTTTTTGACAATTCTTGCACTTAAATTATTCTTCCTCATTAATTCTTCTTTCATAGTTAGTTTCAATCCATCTTGATGATCTTGTGGTGTTGCTAATTTTACATGGTATAAGGGCAGGTTCTTAGGCCATTTTGAATCCTCAAAAACTTCCATTGATGCACCAGAAGCAACTGGGTTCCACATAATTCCTAGTATCTTTTCCTTTCTCCCTCTGGATTTAGACAGAGAAGTATAACCAGGTGTGAAGCACCCTGATAATGTGCACATGTCAAAGTAGAGAGTGATTGAACTATTTTTCGTTCAAATTGAAATTTATATGCAGGTAAACTGAAGAATTCAGAAGAATTGTGTTGCTCTTGAATCTGCAAAATGGAGAATTCATCAGCCTTGACACCAAGGATCCTGACACCCTTCAATTATATGTATTTGATGGAAGATATGCATATTGGGATGCACAACAAAGGTCGGTATAGGGTCACAATGGGAAATGAGGTCGAACCCCAACAATCTTTAGAGAAATTGAAGTACCTGAACAAATTAGATGAATCCTTTGGTTTCATGTGCATTGATGTCTCTAGGAAGTTACTCTTCCTCCTTGATGAATTGAAAACACCAAGGGAAGTATTTCATAAGCTCGAATCACTGTTTGTAAAGGAGGATGAGTTGAGAGGCCACATTTTGGAGAATGAACTGATTTCTCTTCAACCCAGAAATTTCAAAACCATCCAACAGTTCTTCTCCAAGTTCAAGTCTTTGGTCATGTAGTGTAAGCAATGTGTAAATGGAAAGAAGGATGAGCAATTGTTACTCTCCATTCTGAGCAATATTGTCCCATAATTTCTAGTATTTATTTCCACCTTCCACTCTGAGAGACTTACTACCCCAAATTGGTGAATTCCCTCACTTGATGCATTCACTGAATCCCTCATTTAAGAACAAGACAAGTTGATTCAAATGGGAGCCCTCAAATCCTCCAAGAATCAAGTTATTTTGGATGGGAAGACCAAGAATGCACAAGCTAAATGGAGAAAAAAGGGGAAGGACAAAAAGAAAACTGAAACCAAACCAAAAAAAAGAAAAATCATTTAGATGGAGCCTCTGGTTCTAATAAGGACAAGCAGAAAAGGTTTGGAAATACCAAGCGCAAGTGTTCGTATTGCAATATAGGGAACCATTAAGAGAACCTATGTATGAAGAAAATCATAGACCATATGTCAAGACTCCTTGAATAACACAATATTGACCTCACTGAAGGAGTAAGTAATCCTAATCCTGGAAACAAGATTTAAGATCATGAGAGATTCCATGCACTAAAGGAAATTCTCTCTCAGTTACAAGATTTTCTCATTGATTATGGAGCCTCCAACCACATGGTGGCTTCCAAGGAATCATTATCTTCTCTGTATCTCTCTGGTGGTCCGAGCATACACATGGGAGTTGAATCTCAAATCCTATATGTTGGGAAATGTTCAATTCAATTTGAACATGGAGTGTTAAAAAATGTCCTCTATGTTCCCTCCTTAGCAGCAAATATGTTGTCTGTATATCAGATGACCCATACAGGATCTCCAAAGCAAGTCATATTTGAACCTGAATTAGTGGAGATCTCAAAAATCTCTATTGGAAACTTGATAGCGAAAGAAGCTACAAATCATGCCTTCAAGGCATATGAATTCTCACATTTTCTTCCTCACTCATACCAGAGTTCCCTATTGACTCATGCTAATGAAACAAGCAGAATTTGGCACGAGAGATTTGTCCATCTGAATTTCAATTATCTCTAGTAGATTTACAATGAAGAGATGGTTAAGGGATTTAATCCCATCAAGTCCTCTCAAGGTGTCTACAATGTTTGCTTGGTAGGTAAGAACCCAAAGCGAAGGTATGAAGTTGGGAAGGCAAGAAGAGTTGCCTCTACACTTGATTTGGTACATAGTGATGTCTCCGGAACAATTCCTACAACATCTATGAATGGATCCAAATAATTTCTTACCTTCATTGATGACGACTCAAGGTATTGTTGGATCTAATTTATTAAGAATAAGTATGAGGTGTTTGAAACCTTCAAAGTTTTCAAAGCCTTAGCTAAGAACAATCTTGGGAAGAATATTAAAGCACTCATATTAGAAAATGGAGAAGAGTACATCAAAACAGATTTTCAGCAGATGTGTGCTTTAGAAGGTATTCAAATGCAACATTCCATCCCATACACACCACAACAAAATGGTGTAGCTTAGAGGAAGAACCGATCATTGAAGGAGATGTCCACCTACCTTCTTGAAGCAAGAGATCTTCCACCATATATGTGGGATGAAGGAACGAACAATGCTTCGTACATATAGAACATAGTACCTCACAAGTCAATGGTTTGGCCACTCCATTCGAAGTGCTGATGGGACATAAGCATAATGTCTCACATCTAAGGTTTTTTGGCTTCAAAGCATGGGTCAGAATTCCATCAAACAAGAGGAAAGCCTTCAACCCTAAAAGTAGCGAATGCATTCTGTCGGGATATGCAGATGATGCAAAAGCTTACAAGTTGATGGATATTGAAACCAAAAGATGATTCATAGAGTAGTGTGTCCAATTCAATGAAGAACCGTTGCATGAACTACAACTAGCTGAAGAGGAAGGTATAAATGCTCAATATATTCCAATTGCATTTGAAGTTGTTTCTACTGATATTTTAGATTCAGAGTCTGAAGATGATGATCAAGAGTAACCATATATTGATCTTGAGAATGAAGATCAAGTTAATCCATGTCCATCTCCTGCTCCCAATATAAGGCCTAAATGGGCCCAAAAACTCAATGAAGCTGCTGGGAACAGTGTTAGGGATCCATCTAATAGAAGGAGAACCAAATCTCAATTTTAGGATGAGAACATTGCACTTTGTCATATTGATCCACTTCTCCTAAAGAGGTGCTACATGATGCTAGGGTCTGGTCCTTAGTCCTACAAAGAGGCTTTCCATGATCCAAGTTGGAATCCATCCATGGATGATGAATATGATTTTCTATAGAACAACAAGACTATTGATTGTACAACATCAGGATTCATCCTTGAAATTGTGAGTAATATCAAGTCAGACTTGTGAGTCATATCAAGTCATATGTATCCTCATATGATTGAGGTGGTGATGTTGTATTGTAAATATTGTGATTAATATCAAGCGGATTCTTGTGAGTAATATCAAGACTAGACTTGTGAGTAATATCAAGTCAAGTATTCTCATAGAAGGTACCCTAGGAAAATGGATCTCCAATTGTGGAGATGATCTTGTGTTATATCAAGATTGAAGTATTGTGTTTGTTGAATGTAGTTTTCATTGATGTCAAAGGAGTTCAGTAATGAAAAAGGAATAACCAAGGACAAGATGGCAGGGAAAACTTAGTGTAAGACAAAGGAATAACAAAGGAAGTGATGACATTGCATGAATCATGATGTGGCATGTGTGATGAGGCTAGAAAGTCACATGATGGTGTTCTGGTATTATCATGAAGTCGTTGTTGTAGTCTGACATAATTCAGGATGAATTTGGAATAGATGAAATCAACATGTTGTCCCCCATGCTTTGGATGCTTCACCTTCCAAGTTTGATGAAAGTACGAATCCACCTTGGTTGACCTAATGTTTTTAAAATCTATTCAAGGGTCAAAATAGATGTTCAAGAGGACATTTTCATATGCAAATTGATGAGGAGGATTGATCGATTCTCTGATCAATAAATTGAGTTTTGGATTGACCATGGTATAGGGTCATTAATCAACGATCGATCAATGTAAGGATCAATGGAGATCCAAACACTAAATAGTTTTGTAAGTATTACATGGATAAACAGTTGAGGACAAGGCGAGGTAGATATCGATGGTCGGGATTGAATCCGACATAAGAAGATACGATCTTGTTAATTTTTCAGGAAGAATTAGAACAATACAAGTTGGATTAAATAATTAGAGGACTATGATCCAAGAGTGATCATCAATGGTTTAGAAAGGATCCGCAAAGTAAATGTACATGGAACATAACATTCCAGAGAGCCAAAGTGAAGTTATATGTTTGATACCTAATCAACAGATGAGGAGGATTCTGCAAGAGATCGACGGTTCACAGGAATTGCGAAAAGAGATTTGGGAAAGGAAGGAGTTCCCATAGATTGCAGAAAGGATTATTGCATAAATATTGTTGCGGAAAGGGTAAATGTGAAATCCTGGTTCAAAAAAGTTGAAGGAAACCCTGCAACCCGAAACCTGCAATCGCAGAAGGAAGGAGTTACCGCAGATTGCAGAAAGTATGATTGCGGAAAGATCATTGCGAAAAGGGTAAATGTGGAATCCTGGTTCGAAAAAGTTGAAAGGAAGGCCCACAACTCACAATTGTGGAAGGAAGGAGTTCCCAAAAATTGTGGAAAGATCGTTGCAGAAGGTTAATTGCAGAAAGATAGTTTACGGAAAGATAAATGCGGAAAGGTCGTTGCGGAAAGGTAATTACGGTAGTAGAAAGATAGTTTGTGGAAAGACAATTGCAGAAATATTTATATTGCAGAAAGGTTGTTGTGGAAAGGCAATTGCGAAAGGAGTTTGCAGAAAGACAAATGCAGAAAGTTCGTTGCGGAAGAGATTTGCGGAAGTCATTTTTGAGAAATATGTTTAAGTGTTAAATGCAGGAGGTTGAAAGGTAATTTTCAAATGATCACCAAAGGTTCTCCTTATGCCAATAAATTTTTCGAATGCATTGAGAAGTATGCTTGCACATGTTGAAGAATTCCCACACAATGAATTAGCAATGGAGTTCCAATCTACTTCTACAAAGGAAGTGCCGATATAGATAACAACAAAATAAAGGATGACATTAAAGCTACAGGTAGTGAAGAAACTGTTTGTAAATTAAACATGGAAGCTACATGAATAAATAACGAATTATATCTGCAAGAATTCTATTTGTTGAAGAATGTCAAATTTGTTAAAATAAGATAATGACTGTCAAAATAGAGTGTATTATTTATTTAATACATATAATTAAAGGGCGTGACTAACAAACTAAACAGAGAATTATAAAAAAAATTAGATTGATGAAGAGATGTATTTGATGAAACGTTATTTGTAGCAGATTATATTATTAACTAAAGTTGAGTATAAATAGAAAGTTAATCAGTGAAAGAGTGTGATAGTGAAAATTCATGTTCCAGAATGAAGAGGCATGATAAAATTTGAAGGACGCATTTATTGAAAGGGTGTGATGTTGTAAAGACATGATAGAATATTTAAACAGAAGCTCATTTTGAAGTAAAGGTGTCTCTACATTCCAGATCCATGTAGCAACACCAACAGAAGACAGAGACCAAGGAAGTGATGAGAAACCAATGACAAAATTGAAGACATAAGAAGATCTGGAATATTGATAAAAACATATTAGGTTGGCAGGGTGGTGTTAGAGTAGGATACATGCCTGTAAGGGGGTTGTATCCTCCTTCCAGTAGTTGCCGATAAATGGGGTGCCAAAGCATCCTTTCAGTAGTAGTTGATAAACCAGGGGGTCATAGCCTCCTTCCAGTAGTAGCTGGTAAAAAGGGTGTTGTATCATCCTTATCTGTTGTAGCAGGAAGAAACCAGGGTGTTGTAGCATCCTTCAGATCAAGGATAATTTTAGGGGCGAAATTTATCCCATGGGCTATTTTTAGGGGGTTTTCTCGAAAAAATGATTCGCCATTTTGCATTTTCTGAATCCCTGTTTCTCCCAATTTTGATGGGGTAAACTTTTTTCACCCTAAAAATCGCTAAATTATTATATAAACGATATAAAAACCTTGGAAATTAAAATATTTTTAAAAAAATATCGCCAAACATTTTATAGTTGGCGTTTTAAGAATTGGTAATATTCGCCAACGTTTATAAACTTTTAAATAAGTATGGTTCTTTAAAATAATCCCTGCTTCAGATGTAGCTGAGAAATTTGAGGATTGAAGTCTCCAGCAAGTTGGTGCTTGCATACTATTTGTAAATATAATTTTGCAGTAATAGAAAGTGTTGGTGATTTTCCCAATTGGGCTTCCACGATAAAATTTATGTTCTTGTTTCTTGTTGATCATATGTGTTAATGAATAATTTAAAATTGGTTTTAATTGTTAAAATTTATCAATATTGATTCACCCCCCCATGCATTATTTATTTAATGATAATGAGATAAATCATAGAGAAAGAGAATTCGAATTTCCCATGCAACTGTCTGAGTGGACTCAAGTTATAAATCTTCGGTAAAATATGAATGCCTCAATCAATGACTCGGTCAAAGCATCAGTTGAACTATTAATGAATGTAATCAGTTAAGTAAAGAAGAGCTTAATGTTCATTAATCGAAATGCATCGATTAACCAAATAGATACATGCAAAAGTTAATAATAGAAATTGTGCATGGATGGAACTAAGAGTGAAACATTGTCGACAATTAAGTTAGCTTGTTAACTAAGTGATCAACAGTCAGTCAAATATTGAGATTATTTCACATTCAATTCAAGTAAGTTAACATTCATTTCATGTAATTTATCATCCAGTTCATGTAAGTTAACATTCATTTCAAGTTAGTTAACATTCAGTTCAAGTAAATTAACATTCAAGACAGTTAACATTCTCTTCAAGTCAGTTCACTTTCTGTTCAATACATTGAACATTCAGTTAAAGCTAATTGATGAAAGGAAGGGCGCTAATGTTTGCATGGAGGGAGTTCTAGTTAGCTCCTCCTTGTGAATGCACTATGTGGTGGTCTCAGTATGTTTATTGAGCTTCCTAAGCACTACCTTTTGCATGCTAGGGTTTTTGGCTTGTTATTAATATGTTAGGCATATGGCAAGTTCAATATAGTTGCATACAATTGTTTTTGTAGGGTTACATTGGATCTTTATTCTCTACTACTAAGGGGATATCCCTTGTTGGGAAATATGCTTATGTGTTGTAAACCATTCTTTTCAAATCTATCTATTATACTCAAATAATTGTTGGGGTTTTCATCCTCCATGTTTGGAGGATTTTTCCCAAGGTATATATTATCTCTCATGGTTGATTGATTTATATGGATGATTTATGTGGTTGATTTATTTATGAGATTCCTATGTGGATGATTTATGAAATTCATAAGTGCTAAAAAAATTTGGTAAAAGTTTTAAATTTCAAGCATCTCTGATTTTTATCAAAGATCAACAGGAATGTGTCTCCTTACTGTCAGGGAGAAAGCTTGTCTAGTGCAAATGGATCTACAAAACTAAACTAGCAGAAGATGGATCTACTACCAAGTACAAGGCTCGGTTAATTGAAAAGGGGTACTCATAGTTTCATGGGTTTGAATACGATGAGACATTTTCCCTTGTTGCAATAATCGATTCCATAAGTTTAGTTTTGGCCATTGCAGCTTCGAAGAAATGGGAGTTACATCACATGGATTCGAAGAGTGCCTTCATCCATGGTGACCTGGAAGAAGATAGCTACATGAGAAAAACTGAGAGGTGCACTAAAAATTCCTCCTTGGTTTGCAAACTTAGGAAATATATGTATGGGATCAAGCAATCCCCAAGGGCATGGTATGCCAAGATGGATTCCTTCTTACTATCACAAAAATTTGAAAGGTGCAAGTCTGATTGCAATGTCTACATGTAGCAGAAGGGAGGTTACTTACTATTGATTTTCCTATACGTGGATGACTTGCTTATTACTAGTGGTTCAATTGCTGGATTGAGGGTTATCGATTCATATTTGAGCAAGGAATTCTCCATGACAGATCTAGGGATGTTGAGACAGTTTATTGGCCTTGAAGTGAATAAAAAAGCTTCAGGTATCATGATTTCTAAATCCATATATGTAGGTTATTTGTGTAAGAGGTTCCATATGATTGATTGAAAAGTAGCATCTTTATCCTTCCAAATATGGCATCAGATTGGAAGAAGGTGGTTCTACACCCCCGATTGATAGTACTCTCTATAGATAGATAATTGGTAGTGTCACGTATGCATGCCTTCATTATCATGCGTAATTAAAAATTTCCTATAGAACCTTTGTCATTTTATGAAACACAAGGAATGGCCATGAAGCACTCGCCAACTTTCATGTTCTGCTACCACACTCTCATGTCCCCTCATGTCCATCATTGATCAATTCGATAATCTACGAAGAAAGATCTCAGAGCAGATCGAACGAGGGAGGAAAATCGTGATGAAAATCGACGGTCACAATCTGTTATGCATATGGGAACAGATCAACAGCTGAGAATCAACCCACAAAAATCAACGGAGCAGAAAGATTGAGTTGCGGAATCAGGGAAATTCAAGTTCGCGGTCCTACATCTTGCATGCAAAATAGACCACTGCGGAAAGAAAAGTTGCGAAAGTAGATATTTGCGAAGTCGCATCCCGCATCCCTCATTTTGCATCTTGCATCCCACATCCCGCATGCAGAAAGGAAAGTTGCGAAAGGAAAAGTGCGTAAATAGATATTTACAGAAGGACGTTTCTACATCTCGCATCCCACAAGTTGCAGAAAGAAGAGTTGTGGAAGGAAAACTACGGAGAACAAGATTTATAGAATGTCGCTTCCACGTCCCGCATCCCACAAGTTTCGAAAAATATATTTCTTCGAAAATTCAACCTGCTAACAGAAGTCTTGGACCAATTTGATCATTCAGGCCATCACCAATCCCACCATGAAAATTAGAAATGCATTGAATGTAAACATACACAGATGCATAGAATTGCAATTATACAGTGGAAGCAATTCATCAATTCAACACATTAAACATATTCATCATATTTCATGAAGAAAATACCATTTGCAGAGATTAACACAGAGATACTTATCTTTGAAATAAGTTGTTCCGCAACCAGCTACGTCGCTGCAACGTTCCACCCAACCATAGGACAGTGCACTCATCAATCTTCCAGCAGCACTGCCACCCCCAAGATGGGCATGATTTCCACAAGGAATAAGGAACACTAACAGGCTCACACACATCCAAGAATACAACAAAACTCAACCAAGCCAACACAGTTGGGTGTTGGAATATATTAAACCCACTCACAACTTAGGATAAAATAATTAATCATTATTTGATTAAT
This sequence comes from Pseudotsuga menziesii, assembly GCA_001517045.1. Classification (NCBI taxonomy): domain Eukaryota; kingdom Viridiplantae; phylum Streptophyta; class Pinopsida; order Pinales; family Pinaceae; genus Pseudotsuga; species Pseudotsuga menziesii. Next base: position 348,332 of record LPNX010937077.1, on the reverse strand, counting down.
TATTCACCCACTAGCTTAATTAGTTGGCATCCACTTGCACCTTAAAGTCAATGCATGCCATCTATATCCTAGGAATGATTTATTTCTGATTCTGAGTTGATCCAGAATTAGTATATAGGACTTTACAGCAGATTCTGC